>LNAC01000080.1:161702-322707 GCA_002007465.1 Ailurus styani
CAATCCCCCGCCCTGCCCCTCAAATTCCTCATATCAGAGAGATCATATAATTGTCTTCCTCTGATTGACTTATTTCGCTCAGCATAATACTCTCTAGTTCCATCTAATTCCATCTCCGTCGTTGGAAACAGCAAGATTTCATTTCTTCTTGATGGCTTCATAGTATTCTATTGTATATATATACCACATCTTCTTTATCCATTCATCTGTTGATGGACATCTAGGTTTTTTCCATAGTTTGGCTACTGTGGACAGAACCAATTGAATTCTTTTTTTTTTTTAAGATTTTATTTATTTATTATTTGGCAGAGAGATAGAGAGCACAAGTAGGCAGAGAGGCAGGCAGAGTGAGAGGGGGACACAGGCTCCCCGCTGAGCAGAGAGCCCGATGCTGGACTTGATCCCAGGACCCTGACACCATGACCTGAGCCCACAGCAGCAGCCCAAGTGACTGAGCCACCCAGGCACCCCAGCAATTGAATTCTTGATGTAAAACCTTCTCCCAGGCCCAGGTGACTTCAGTGACAAATTTTATTAAGCATTTAAAGTAGAAATATGACTCCATACACACCTTTTTAGAAAATAAATGAGAACAAAATGCTTCCTAATTTCCTTCTGAAGCCAGAATAACCTTGAGACCTAATTTTGAAAAGGAGAGTTTAAGTAAAAAAACTGACAGACATATAGTTTTCATGAACACACACACAAAAATTCTTAACAAAATATTATCAAATAAGATCTGACAATATATTTGAGGGATAATATATCATGATGAAGAGCAATTTATCCCGAAAATGCAAGGGTGTTTTAACGTTCAATAAATATAATTTATCACATTAACAGAATAAAGGAGGAAACTCATCTGATAATCTCAATAGATACAGAGAAAAACTGGTCAAATTAATTTCTAAACTCAGAAAATTAGAGCAAGGGTGGAACTTCTTCAATCTGAAAAACCATGATAAAGTCAGTCATTTTCCTCTTGAGGAGCTGGTCAAAAATATCTACTCTCACCACTTCTATTCAAAATCATAAAAAAAAAATCATACTGGAGATTAAATCCAGTGCACTAAAGTAAGAAAAAGAAATAAATGACATAAAGACTGTAAAGAAAGAGGGAAAAATTATTTCTGTATAATATCAAGTAACAGTTGGGAAATAAAATACAAATACCATTTACGGGAATATCAACATTGAAGTAAGAAAAAATTAAATGAAATATATGCAAGACCTATATAATGAGTACTAAAAATGTTTCTGAGAAAAAGTAGAGAAGAAGGATACACCAAGGTGTAGATTGGAAGACCCAGTAGTGTTCAGATTTTAATTCTTCCCATACTGCTGTGTAGTGAAACTACAGTAGTAGTGAATGTAGTGAATGCAGTACTAATCAAAAGAGAAGAAGAAAGAGGGGAAGGAAAAGAATGAAAGGGGAGGAAGATAATTTTTTTAAAGATTTTATTTATTCAAAAGAGAGTGAGTGAGAGAGAGCATGAATGGGGGGAGGGGCAGAGGAAGAATCAGACTCCCCACTGAGAGGGAGCCCAAGCTGGGGCTGGATCCTAGGACCCCAAGATCATGACCTGAACCCAAAGGCAGCCACTTAACCAATTGAGCCACCCAGGTGCCCCCGAAGACAATTATTTTTCAGTATATACTTTGTTAAATGAATGTATGCTTTATGGCCCAGCAATTTAATTTCTAGGTAGATACAACACTGGATATATGTGTATGTTCTTGAAACAAGTTCTTTGGGAATGGTTATAGCAGCACCACTAGTAATAACTTCAAACCAGAGATTGCCCAATTTTGGTATGTATAGGGAACAGTCTACAATATTCTGCAACAATAAGATAAATGAACCACATGCAACGACACAGTTAATAGAAAAGCATAACACCAAGTAAAACAAGTCAGGCTCAAGAGAATGTACTATAAATAAAAGTGAAAAACAGGCAATGGTGTTAGAGGTCAAAATAGTGGTTATAGCAGTTGAAAAGAGCATGCAGAGGGCTTTGGGCTACTGGTAATGTTTTGTTTTTAATCTGGCTGCTATATACATGGATGTTTCTTTTTTTGAAATTAATCTATGTGTTTACGATTTGTGCGATTTTTTTATATGTGGGCTACACAGCAATTAGAAAGTTTATAATTCAAAAATGAATGTGGGGATTTCTGCTTCTTGTTCTGAGGAAGTCCATGAGAATGGACTTTCTCTTCTACTGTAAAATAAGTAAATAAATAAAAAGAGAGAAACTGGACGAAGTAAATGCAACTGCTGTTTTCAGACATTGGAGAGCTGAAAGTTCAGGATCATGACCCCTTAGAAAGGAAAAAAATCATGTGATTCCTACAATTATCTCGATTTTTTTGTGTGGAGAAAACAGCCAAACGCTGAATGAGATAGGGAGAGGACTCCAAAGCAGAGCCAAGTGGTCTCACTGAGTTGAGAAGACCAGAAGTTAGAGATCAGAGTTCAGGACAGCTCAGATGGCTGAAATACGCTAGTCATATCTTTCCGCCATACATCTGAGGAAAAAAACAAAAAAAACCCTTGACATGTTTCTTAGATGACCTCATTCACAGTACATGTTCAATACTGAGTATTCAAATTATTCTAGCTGATCCAATATATGTAAATTACATTTTATAATGATCAATAATTTTTTCAGGTGATAAAATAATGTAATATAAAAAAACAGAATCTAGCTTAGACTAGAAAAGGAATGTGCTTTTAAGGTATCTGAAACTGGCATTGAGTTTATTAAGATTTTTTTCTCTTTAGGTCCAGAAAGGACATAGACCAGACAAACAATGTCCCTCTACCCCCCACCATTCCCATACCCTCCCCGCCCCACACACACAATGGGTCTTGGAAAGCGGTGGCTGTTCTCAGTCTGAAGGGATCAGCGTCACCTGTAACATATGAATTAGCTGAGCCTCTGAGAGGCCCCATATTGACCTCAGTCATTTTGTTCAGCAATTCTTCAAAAGCAGGCCAGGGGCTCACTGGTGAACATGCTTGCAATACTGATGTTTGTGCTATGGAAAATTTTAGGAAGGGAATTCTATTTCCCTGAGCAAGTTTCCAAGCACTAAACTCTCTTTCAAATAATAAAAGTGGTTAGAAACTAACTTAAGGAACAGATTCAATTTTTCAATGTGGCATTAATAGGGGCAAAGCAAAGAGACAGATTGCATTGACAAAGAAACAAAAATGGGTAATGGATTTAATGGTTTGAGTTCCAATGGAAGAAATAACATTGTCCATGAGATTGTCATATTTTTTAAAAATGTGGCTACCATTAATAGTTCATACATGGACCCCCCCCAAAAAAAAGAGAGAGAGAGAGAGAGAGTTCATATGGTCGTATATAAATCATTAAAAAGTTCTCAGCAAAATTAAGTACAGAAATATTTCTCTTTCCTCTTATTTATTGTCTTCATGATTCATATCCTCAGCAAATTCTTAAGAACTCAGTATCATTGATAGGAATATTTGCTGCCTGCTAACCTGTGGTTTTCAACTTTTTAAAACAAAACCAGTGAAAGGGAACATGGAGCTAATTTGTAGGTTAGAATGATAATTTGTGGGGTTTTTTGGGTATGTGCATATGAAGAAAATTATTACCTTCAGTATGTGATTGGATGGCTAATAAAGGGACATTTCAGTTAATAATTGTGTTAATTATTCCTGCCTGTTATATAAGATATTGATAATAGGTAAACCAACTAAAAACTTTGAAAATCCTACAAAACTGATGGGCCCATATTAAGGTATGTGTGATGATAACCCAAAATTTTATACATAATTTAGGTGATAAAAGGAAATTTGGAAATATCAGATAAAACCCTTGATTTAAACTGTAGAGTAATAATTAACTAGAGGGAATGATAACAATGGGTTTAAAGGTAGAGTTAAAATTTTATTTCCAACCAAATGCAGAAAAAATACCTTCAATATGACAACTGATCCTAGCAGAAAAAAAAGCATGAGGACTCTGATGGTATTGAGTATCCTACCAGGTAGACATTTGGAAGTGAATTCGGTTCCGTTAATGTGTGAATGGCCATTGTGATTATTTTATGAGAGAGAGAGAGAGATAGAGAAGACCTTGACAGGGAAAAGTGAAGCACAAAACTAATGCTAAAATACCTCATAAGAAAAGAGTAATATCCCATTGAGATGCTTTTAATTTGGAACCCTCTTCAGAGTTAGATATAGTTATCTTGGAACTTTGACTTTTTGACTTGGAACAGGTGACTTTATCCCTCTATATACCTTACAGATGCTTCCAAAGTTTATCAAAAACAAAGTAAAGCAAACAAAAATTTTCCTTTAGTAGCTGCATTTCCATAGAGGAGTAAATCATAAGGCTATTAACTTACTGAGAAACTTGACTATAACTTGTGGATAGAAGCAGAAAACCAAGGAGAAGAAATGTTAAGTTAATTTGGATGTTCGAATAATTTTTTTGTCATTTTGTTGGCAGGATATTTTGTGAAAATTTTTAGATTCAGTTGGCTAACCAAGAGATGTTTCAGTAAATAATATTTTTAATTTACTCTGCTGAATTTTATGTCAGATATTCAAAAGATATCAATGAGCTAAAAGCCTTTTATTTAGTAACTAAATGTATCCCAATCTTTGCTATTCAAAAGTATCTATAAAGATAGTGTTTCTTTTACTCTGAAGCCCTGTGGCAGTCATTTATTGGTTTATGACTGTAAAATCACTAGTCTTCTGTGTTCTTTTGTTGGTTTGGATGGTAATGTTATTCACGTATAGTTTTCTTTATTTTTCAGTTTTATTGAGGTTTAATTGACAAATAAAATTGTACCTACTGAAAGTATCCAATGTGATGATTTGGCATATATATATATATTTTGCAAAATGATGACCACATCCATCACTCATATATACTTAATTTTTATATGTGTGTGTGTGTGTGTGTGTGTGTGTGTGCGTGTAGTGAGAAGGCCCAAGGTCTATTCTCTTAGCAAATTTCAAGTATACCACACACTGTTATTAACTATCATCACCGTGTTGTACCATAGAATCCCAGAGCTTGAACTCTGACTAGCATCTCCCATCTCCCTTCACCTCTCCCCTCCCATCTCCAGCCCCTGGTAACCACCATTCTACTCTCTGTTTCTACAAGGTCTTCCTTCCCTCCCTCCCTCCCTCCTTCCTTCCTTCCTTCCTTCCTTCCTTCCTTCCTTCCTTCCTTCCTTCCTTCCTTCCTTCCTTCTTTCTTTCTTCTTTCTTTCTTTCTTTCTTTCTTTCTTTCTTTCTTTCTTTCTTTCTTTCTTTCTTTCTTTCTTTCTTTCTTTTTCTTTCTTTCTTCCTTCCTTCTTTCCTTCCTTCTTTCATTTCTACATATAAGTGAGATTATACTATTTGTCTTTCTCTATCTGACTAATTTCACTTAGCATAATGCAACTCATTCTTGACCTCTAGTTTCACTCATGTTGTTGCAAGTAGCAGAACTTCAATTTCATGGCTGCATAATATTCCGTTGTGTATATATTGTGTATATATACCACAACTACTTTGTCCACTCATTATCAATGGAAATAAGCTGTTTTACATATTTTGGTTATTGTGAATAATGCTATGATGAACATGGGGTTGGAGATATGTTTTCAAAACACGGTTTTTATTTCCTTTGGATATATACCTGGAAAAAGATTGTTGGATCATATAGTAATTCTATTTTAATTTTTTGAGAAATGTCTGTTCTATTTTTTATATTGGCTATACCATTCTATATTGTCACCATTTATATACAGAAGTTTCCTTTTCCCCACGTCCTTACCAGCCCCTTGTATCTATTATCATTTTGATAAAAGCCATCCTTATGATTGCAAGATGATATTTCATTATAGTTTTGATTTACATTTCATTTGATTTACAGTGATTAGTGGTACTGAGAATTTGTTTAGGTACCTATTAGTCATTTTTATATCTTTTTTGGAAAAATGTCTATTCAGGTCCTTTGCCCATTTTTAAAATCAGATTCTTTGGTTTTTTGATTTTGTGTTGTATAAGTTCCTTATATATTTTAGATATTAACCCTTTATCAGATATGTGGTTGGTAAATATTTTCTTCCATGCTGTAGGTTGCCTTTTCATTTTGTTGATTGTTTCCTTTGCTGTGTAGATCCTTTTTAGTTTGATGTAATACTACTTGTTTATTTTTTTATTTTGTTGCCTGTGTTTTTGGTGTCATATCTAAAAAATGTTTGCCAAACCAATTAAAAAAAAAACCCTTCTTCCTTATGTTTTTTTCTAGGAGTTTTATGCTTTCAGATCTTACATTTAAGTCTTTAACTCATCACAAATTAATTTTTGGGAATGGTGTAATACAGGATCCAGTTTCCTTTTGCACATAGATATCCAGTTTTCCCTACACCATTTATTGGGTATTTCCCTATTGCATTCTTAGAAACCTTGTTAAAAATTTATTGAGCATATATATATCTGGACTCTGACTCTGTTCTATTGATCAATGTGGTTTTTTTTTTTAATGCCAGTACCATTCTGTTTTAGTTACTATAGCTTTGTAATATTTTTTCTATCCTGTCAGTGTACTGAATTAATTTATCAGTCCCAACAGTTTTTGGTGGAGTTTTTTCAGGTTTTCTAGATACAAGATCATGTTATATGCAAACACAGATAATTTTACTTTGCTTTCCAATTGAGCTACCTTTCTTTCCTCCCTTCTTTCCATCCTCCCTCACTTCCTTCTTCTTCTCTTTCTTTCCTCCTTCCTCCCTCACTCTTTTTCTTTCTGAATTTAGGAAGTCTAAATAGACTTCCAGTACTATGTCAAACAGAAGTGACAAGAGTGAGCATCTTTGTCTTGTTCCTGATCTGAGCATAATGATAGCTATGGGCTTATTCTATATGGTGTTATTATATTGAGAATATATATTATTATAATCCTTCTACACCTAATGTATTAAGAGTTTTTAACATGAAAAAATGTTGGATATTGTCAGATGCACTTTCTGCATCTATTGATATGATCATGTGTTTTTTATGCTTCATCCTACTAATGTAGTATCTCATATTCATTGATGTTTATATGTTGAACTGTTCTTGCATTCCAGGGATAAATCCTACTTGATAATCCCACTTGATCATGGTGTTCGCTCATTTTCCTATGCTGTTGAATTCTGTTTGCTAGCATTTTGTTGAGGATTTTTGCATCTATACTGATTAGGGTTATTTACTTGTAATTTTCTTTCTTATGGTCCTTTGTCTGGCTTTTGTATAAGGGTAATACTGGTCTCATAAAATGAGTTTTGTATTGTTCTCTCCTTTTCAATTTTTTGGAAGACTTTGAGAATCATTGGCATTAAGCCTTCTCTGAATGTTTGGTAGAATTCACCAGTAAAGCAATTAGATCCTGTGCTTCTCTTTCTTGGGAAGTTTCTGATTATTGATTCAATCTCCTTGCTCATTTTCTATTTGTTCAGGCTTTCTATTTTTTTCATTATTCAATTTTGGCAGGTGTTTGTTTCCAGCACTTTATCCACTTTTTTCTAGTTTATCCAATTTGTGGGCATGTAATTGTTCGTAGTATTTTCTGCATACTTTGTATTTTTGTTATTAGTTGCAATGTGTCTTCTTTTGCTTCTGATTTTATTTATTTGAGTCTTCTCTTTTTTCTTTCTTAGCCTAATAAGGTTTGTCATTTTTTTTATGTTTTCAAAAAAGTATCTCTTAATTTCATTGATTTGTTGTTGTTTGTTTTTTGGTCTCAATTTTATTTATTTCTGTTCTGATCGTAGTTATTTACTTTTTAATGCTAACTTTGGGTTTAGTTTACTCTTTCTTTTTTTATATTATGTATTATAATATTATAACATTAGACTATTCTAATATCATATATTACATCATGCTAAGATCAAGAACAAGACAACAATGCCCACATAAGGAATTGAGGCTAAATGATTAGATGATTTTGGTATTCAAAAACATGAAAAGCTTTTGTTCCCACTCAATATATGACCAACCATCCCAGTTAGCTGCTATACCCTATTACACTTATCCAATCCACATGGAAGAAACTGCTAATAATTCCACAACTCCCATGAAAAATATAGTTTTGCACAAACTCTCAGCCTTACAACTTTTTATTTGTTACCATACATGTTCAAAATCCTGCCTGGTAGCCATCTTGCTGCTTTTTCTAGACTTGTGTGTTTGACCGTGGTTGTCAGTCATCCCCTCAAGCACAGTGCCTATGTGTTGGGAATTCACTGTGAGCTGTCTTGTCGCCCTGACTACTGCCTGAACATAACACCTGTCAATGCAAAAGGATCCAACTATACCCCAGCTATTTTCCTCTAAAGGATAGAAAACTTGCCAGCACCATCTTGACTGTTCTTCTTTCAGACTCCTACCTACCTCATATCATCAAGTGACTCCACAAAGAATTTTCCAAATATTGTTTTTGCTTTTCATTTTTCAAACCCGATCAGCTTCTGCTTGTTTTAGCTTAATGTTTTGTACAACCTCAATATGTATTTTGCCTTTTCAAGTAAAATTAATACGAACTGCTACAGGGCACCCTTGCAATTGAGCAGACTTCAAGCTCTGCCGTAACCTACTCAGAAAAGCAAAGCAAAGCAAATGCCCTGCTAAAATTGATAATGAAAGAATAATAGAGAGAATTATATAATCTTCCATGCAATCATTTGCATGAGCAAAGTTTGTCTCCAAAGATTAAGAGTTTAAATAATTAAAAGTTACAGACACTGCCAAGCTATGATGAAAAATAGAGTTTGCTTTTTAAAACAGTACATATACTGCTGATGTAAAGAGAGAGTGAAGAGAGAGTAAGTGAAACAGAGAGCAACTATAAAGGAGAAAGCACATTTTACACAGCCAAGTTCTTTGAAAGCAGCATGTATTATATGAATTTGAGTTACTGGGTATTTTGGATATTTACTTTATGTGGCACACAAAATTAAATTATTCAATACTGTCATGACATCCTTTAATAATTTGGCAAGATTATGACAAATGAGGGGAGGCAGATAAAAACTGATTTTTGTTATAAGTTCAAATATTGCATGACACTATGATATAGCTATATTTTATTGCTATCTTTTAAGACAAATTAAAAATAATTAATTTTATGTCCCAATTTCTGGAATTAAGATATATGCACCATGTGTCATATTTCTCTGTGTATGTGGCAGACAGGAAATGTAATCTGCGAATTGCAAATTAGCCTGCTGGTCATAGAATGAAGTATCAAACACTCTTCTCTTGTTCTGTCTCATCTCTCCCATTCCTTTCCTGACAGAATGGTCAAAACTAGTCAAAGAGGTTCTGGAGGATTTCATAAAAGGGCTACTGCTGTAACTAATTCATGTCAAATGATCACAATATAGCAAAAGCTTTTTAAAAATCCAAATAATAAAATACACCTTAGCAAATGGTATAAAGAAAATCATCTCAACCCATTTGCATGTAAAATTACTATATGTTTCATAATATTTATTTGGACAGAGACGTCTTAATTAGAATAGTCAGATTATCATTGAATATCAAACAAGCTGCACAGTACATCATTCATGAACCTGAGTAAAAATTATAGGAAATACTAATATTGTAGTACCCACACGGCACTCCAGGTAACTGGTTTTTTCTATCACTGCATTCTACTGTCGGGGAACATAGTGTAATGTTGTGGAATTTTGGAGACACATCTAAATACTTAAGGTGGAGAAGAGTATATTATGGGTATTGAGCTCATGATCTTTATAAAACCCAACAACTTTGAAGACAAGAATTAACAACAACATCAAAAATAGTGTGAGGAATAAATTACATACAGGGTAAAGATGAAACTCACTATGATTAATTTTATTCTCCTCTTTATTTTTTTTGTCTATTTTTGTAGGCATGTGGACATATGCAAATATACAAAAATAGTAATGCTGTGAAGCTTCTGCCAGCTGGATGTGCATTTGAGGCAAGGATGAAGAATGTATGTCCACCAAAATCCAACTTCCCATTCTTTAAGTACGAAATATTTCCCTTTCCCATTGTATCTTTCCCACCTCATTTATCACCAAATTTACTTAAAAGTATATTGGAGCATTAATTTGTCTCCATAGTAACCCTTCCATCTTAGAGTCAAATTTCAGATAGTAGACCTCTTCCAAATTGACTTTCTATTCTTTGCACGATACTTCAAAATAAAAGGAGTTTATAAAAAGTTGTGTTTGGTGAATGGTTATCAGAACTCTTCTTAGTTATCCCTACCTGATGCATTGGTGTGGGGGAACAGAGTTGGGATGAATACATGATTACATGCTGGCAGCATGAGCTCCAGGCCAGCCCTACTGGCCAGCTGCTAGGATGCTATAGCTACGACTGTGAGTAAGTTTATTGCCTTCTTTGGTGTATTTTCCTCATATCTGTAAACTGAGAAGATTGTGCTATCTATTTTCTAAAACGAACATCTAAAAGTCTACCGCGTTTCTTGTTCTTTAAGAAAAACAAAATAAGGGGCGTGTGGGTGGCTCAGTGGGTTAAGTGTCTGCTTTTGGCTCAGATCATGACCCCAGGGTCTTGGGATGGAGCCCAACGTCAGGCTCCCTGCTCAGTGGAGATCCTGCTTTGCCCTCTCCTTCTGCCTACTTCTCCCCTTGCTGTGCTCTCTCTTTCTGTCAAATAAATAAAATCTTTCTTTTAAAAAAAGAAGGTTAAACAAAACAAAACCCAAAAATACCCTCCTCAGTTCTAAGTAAGCGTTTAGTCACATACGTGGAAACTTGGCTTTCTTTCTTTCATTTTTATCAAGATTATTCATAATCTATAAATTACTTGAATTTCTAGGGCCATTAATAATTGGTATTTCCATAATGTTTCCATTTTGAAAGGAAAATAGGGAACTATAAATAATGCCCTGAAAATGAAATATGTCAGGAATGTGTAAAGCAAAATTACTACTGTCACTCATTTATTTTTGAGGGGGAAAAGTGTATTCCAAAGATTTCTCTTTTTAGAAGACAACTACATTCTATTAATATAATTTGTAAAACCATTTTGTAATATACATACTAATTTGAAACAAAATATTTAAATTTGGCATAAAATTAACCTCCAGCCCTCTTTTATCTGTATTCGTGACACAAAGAACTCTCTAGAAATTGATCGTTCTGAGCTGAGTGACAATCATGTTCAAATATGACATATATTCCTATGAGAGCTAAAAATTAGTGAATTGACATAATTCTAGTTCAGCCGTGTTTACATTGCCATTCCACAAACGAGCTTTTCTTCCTAATAGAACAGCTTGACAATTCTCAGAAACCCAGACTACTTGAGTGAAAATTCAATAAGTAACTTAAGAATACCAAATAGTAACCAGGCCTTGGGGAAGCTATAGAATTGAAACACAACTTTTTTTTT
This sequence comes from Ailurus styani, assembly GCA_002007465.1. Lineage (NCBI taxonomy): Eukaryota > Metazoa > Chordata > Mammalia > Carnivora > Ailuridae > Ailurus > Ailurus styani. The sequence goes on from LNAC01000080.1 coordinate 173,143, forward strand.
GACAGTTTGTAGTGTAGCTCTGGTGCTCTGTTTCAAAATCTGTCAAAAAGATGATAACTGGACTTAGGAGTTTAGTTTGATTTTTAAACCAAATAATCGGACAGCCTGTCTGGCATTACTGCCTTTGGCCATTTAGGAAAAAAAAAAATCTGAGTTTTGAAAGAGCAAAAACATTAAAATCATCAAATTGTTGCTGTGTACTGGCAGAAACATTTTCTAAGTTTCACGGCATGAACATCCAGTCAGGGTAACCAGATAATGAAGGCATCTTCGCTGATGTCAATAGGACTCGACAGAAAACACATCCCCAAAGAAATGATCTTTAACAACGATGTCATCTAAAGTGATGGGGAAATCATCAACCTCCATTTGTTTCAATGGTGATTTTAGTTTCACTTTCTCAACATCAATAAACAGGCACCCCCCACATTTATTTTATCCGATACTCAAGTACTAAGAAGATCTCATTGCTTTTGAGTCTCATCACGTTTCCGTTAAACCTCTACAAAGAAAAAAAGAAAACTAAAAAAACACATTAATAATATTGTATTTAGAGTTGTATTTGACTGGAAGCTTATTCACAAGGGTAATTCATACTTGCATGAATCATAGAGTCATTAGACCTAAAGTTTGGAGATACTTTAAAGATTATGTCATTTTAAATTCTGTTATTTCTGTATTCTGTAACATCTGAATGCAGAATATATTAAATTAGGCCATAAAACCAACAAGATCCTGATTATTTTTATGATGACTTAAGACAACAGCAATCATATATAATATTTATTATAAATCTTTTATTTCTCACATGCTGTACTGAGTACCTTATGTACTTGTTTTTTTTCCTTTGACTCTAAACCCTTCTGTGAAGTAGGTACCATTAATATCCATTTTACAGTAAGGACACTGAGGCCTAGAGAGGCTTTGTGATTTTCCCAGAGCACAAAGTCAGTAAATGGTATCCAGAGGTGATTCTTAATCATAGCCCACCTGGATTTATATAGAGATGTTTGACAGGTGTTTAATTCTCATTACCTAGATAAATAGTTACCTAGAGAAGTATTTGTAAATTTTCTACCTGGTGTACTTAAGGGATTTGAAATGGTCTACCCATTAGAAGAAAAAAAAAAAAGAAAAACTTCACTGCAAACCTGGTCAAAAATTTATACCAATTAATTCAATAATGCAAACAAATTATTGAGAAACTTACACTTATCCTATTGTATCATTATTCATCAGATCCATGACTATTATTCCAAAGGTGCATAATACTAAAACAAAAGTTTCTGAGGGAGTAGGTAAGTCTGGGACAAATCTTAACAGAGAAGATCAGCATATGGCAATGAAGCCAAGGAAAGATGCTCTGACATGGGGATTTGTGTAAGGGGGGAAATAAAAAGAAGAGATTGCTGAAAGAGAAAAAAGAAACAGAGAGGCAGAGAGAGAGAGATAAGGAGAGAGAAGGAGAGAGAGAGAGAGAACACTCTTTGATGAATATAAGCTTAACTTCCTCTTTGGTTTAGGGTTGGTGCTACTCATAGCTCTCTAATGTTTTTTAGTGCCCGTTTGTATATTGGGCAAGTAAAGAAATTTTTTAAAAAGTCATCATATCTATGCTTATAAGACATGGAAGTAATACTTGTCAAAGAATTCAGACAACTAGAATTGATGCTGAAAATATGAGAACTAGTTTAAGGGAAGGACCTGTATGGAATTTGCTCAATGTTCTCTAGATGCTTAAAAATGACCAGAAAAATAAGAGGCTGAAGACAATTGTATTTCCTTGAACTTTCTTCATGGGAAGTTCTGTCAATAGTGCAAAGATGGAATACTTAGGGTGAGCTTTGGCTCCTCACCAGTTGTTATGTTAGCCTCTTTTCTTAGGAAATTCTAGTCTTCTGCTAAGTGAAAAGTACAAATCTGGAGCTTGGAATTTGGAGATGAATTCCTCAAAGCATTAGAGTATTGCCACAGCAATTCTTAATTTTCCCTAATTCTTCCTATAGATCCCAGCATCTTCTTTATTTAAACAAGTGTAAAATTCAGTAGTCTGACAATATTTATTTGGACTATCAGGTTATAAGCCATCTTAGGGGCCATCTGTCTTAGAGCATCCCTGATCACTGCAGAATCAGAGGAAGCAATGAACGAATACCCACTTCCCGCTGTTTTAAGCAATTACTTACCTTATAATAAAGCCAAGCAAATGATGAAATCCAAAGTAACAAAAAGCAATCAGCAAGAAAACTGCGTAGCATATTTCTCCTTTGCTCTGTATATCTTTTATCACTTCTATCCTTTAGTACTGGATAAGCATCTTCTAAATAAACCATAATTTTACCTCTGCAGGCTACATCAGAAAAAAAAAGTCATCTTTTTATAGTGAATTAAATAACTGATTGAAAACTGACCACTGTTAGGTTCAAACACAATTGCCTCTAGTTCTTTCCGGATAGTTGCGGGGAGATATTTGTCTGGTCTGGAGAAAATTGCATTTATATTTGTACTATGCACTCCAAAGAAGATTAGGTTAACTTACATATTCACAGAGATAAATAGTTACAACACAACCCCCTAAGTAATATTTGGACTATTTTATCAGACTAGAGTCATTGGGAGAAATGTCGGCGATGCAAGGCAAAATGCAAGGATAGGATTTCCACCGTTTGGAGAAAAGGTTTTTCCAAACAGCACCAGTGGAATAAGTTTTCAATGGACTGACCTTCCGACAGCTATTTATTGTTATAAACTCTGGGCAAAATACCATGAAACAGCCACCTTACAGGTTAAAAGAGTGAACAAAAGCAAGCCTGTTTTGGATGAGACCAGAGGCTTGGAAATAGAAACTCACCACCAGCACAGCTATTTACAAACTGCTGAGTGGGATGGAGGACTTTGAAATTCTGTCACTGCATCAGTTCCTAGACGAAGGCTTTCTTTGGAAGTCCTAGTCACCTGCAAAGGGCACAATGGGACTTGGAACTTCCTGAGGTTCATCCATAGTGAGGAGAAACAGAGATGACCAGAGCTTTGGAAATACTGTCCATAACAAATGTTTTACTTTTCAAAGTTACTGTTGAAAAAAAAAAAATTACTGTTGAACATTTATCAACTTAGAAAAGAATTCTCTGCAAGTTTCTTTTACTGGTGCTGTTACAGGAGACGCAGACAGAAATCAGATGATTGAAAGGCAGAATAACAGAATTTGAAGACCTAGCCCAGAATCACAATAGAGACATTCTCGAGAGCCACAGCTCACTGGTGATTTTATTAAATTTCATGAGAAAGATTCAGCAGTTAACACCAGAGTACTAGATCAACTCCACGGTTCATATATATCTATATGTATGTTCTCCTGTCTCTACCATTTCCCTTTGATACCGCAGCCTTTGGTTCTTCAGTACCCCCTGAAGTGGAACCACCCTCCACGTCCCACTCCCATGTTTAGGACTTTAGCTGCATCACACCTCAACAACTCAACTCTGTTGATGTTTTGCCCTCTGTTTAACACGTACACTCAAAGCCACTTGCCCTAAAACAGTAGGACACTCTCCTGACTTCCTACCATGTCATGAGTTCTTTGAAAAACACACCAGCTATTTCTTTTTGCTTTATTGTACACAGTGACTGGTATCATGTACGAGCTCAATAAATAATATTTAAATGAATTTATTCTGAAATTTTAGAACAATATTGCACAGCTATATTAGCTGCTTTAAAATCCTTATCTTGTACAAACATCTGTGCCATGTCACAGTTGTTGCTGTTGATTATCTTCTATCTTTGGAACAAATCACAGTTCCTGAGTTTTTGTGTACTCAACAATTTGGGATTGCATTATTTGCATTTGACTATTAGGTTGTGGAGTCTCTGGATTCTGTTAGCTTCCTCCAGAAAATATGACACTTTTGATCTGTCGTCTAATAAATACGGTTAGTCTCAAACAGCAAACTCTGTTCCAATTGTTGTGGGCAGCTCGGTTTGAGTGCTTACATTAGCTGGGAGGTTTATGGACTTCTTGCATGCTGGGTCTAGAGTCTAGGACCGGAACAGATTTTATACAGAGAAGCGGCTCCCTTTTTCTGGATCTCTCTTGTGCAAATTCCTCCCTTGCTTCCTGGCTTCTCTGGTTGTCCTGTCTTCCTTTTCCTGAGGCCAGAAAGAAGGCAGAAATTCTCTAGGAGCTATGCCCTGCTGCTAGCTCAGCCTGCCCTCAGGCCAAAGAGACAAGGACAGGCAATCACCCCTTGAGAGTTTCTGTTTCCAAGCCTCTGGTCTCATCCAAAACAGGCTTGCTCTTGTTCACTCTTTAAACCTGTAAGGTGGCTGTTTCATGGTATTTCGCCCAGAGTTTACAACAATAAATAGCTGTCGGAAGGTCAGTCCATTGAAAACCTATTCTACCATATCAAAAGTTAAACTTACAACATTTGTTGGATATTTCTAGTATCTTTGCATTCTGGCCGTGATATTTCAGAGTCTTGTTCATATTTTTTGTTTTAATCTCTCTGTAGTGGATAAATTTATTGACTATCTTCTAATTTATTAATTGTCTATTTAGGCTGTAAGGATTTTTTTCTGCTGTCCATTTATGTTAACTAGTAGAGAATAAGTAAGAAATTGCTGAAAAATAATAACTAAGGAAATTAATGAAGATAATAATAATCCCTTTAAGGAGGATAATAATGGATTCACCTACATTTCTAAAATTTCATTCATTATATCCTCTTTGGGGAATATTCTCTTTTTTTTCCTGAGAAGATTTCCTTTTACTTTTTTTGCACTCTATTCGTGATCTCCTATATCCATATCCAAATCCCAAACAGTACAAGATACCATAATTTATCTTTGTAAATTGCTTTCAAAAATCATTATCATCTTACTAATTATATTGTCTGTAAAATTTGCATTGACTCTAGTCACATTTACCACAGATATAACTCCATTTCCTGGATCCCTGACCAAATTCCAGTTTCAGCCAACGTCGTCTGCATCTGCCCATATAAATCACTTCATAAATTAGAGTCTGCATTCCTCACAGAAAATGGATTCGTTTTTGAATCCAAACAAAATAAATCATAAAGGATAGTCATGAAGTTAGGATTGCAGCCTAATTTTCATTAAGTTCCTTCATTAACCTAGTTTAAAGCTTCAATTCATAATCAAAATGTTGTAAAATTATGTCCATCTTAATTGTGTACTTTTTTTTTTTCTTCCCATCTCATCCGCATACAGTATTCACTTAGAACGTTTTTCTCCCTTTGTTTTCAGGGTCTTTGTGCTTTTATCTGCTGCTTAATTTCATTTACGACTTTCAGGTTTCTTTATAGGATCCTGCAGAAAGTTAACACGCATTTTTGATATTTTAATGTTAAAGATGACGGAGTCTGGACAATATCAACATTTCAACTCTCCCCGTGCATACTCATTATTTTAATATTAATTAATTCATTAGTTCATTTAACATTCATTAAGTGCCTACCCTAAGTCAAGTATTTGATGGCTACAAATGTTACGTTTTCTGCTCTTAATCTCACAGGCAGGTGATGGAGACAAATACTGATACATTTGAGATAAGCTCTGTAAACGAAATACGTACATGGAAAGAACAGCATCACTGGCCATTGCCCGCTAACTGTCTGGGGCAAACCTCAATCAGATGGAAGGCTGTCAGCAATCACTGCTCATGTTCCTGAAGTGATCTCTTCTATAGCCACTCAGTCTTTGTTTCTTTATTGGCTAAGAACTATGTAAATTGTTTTCTCCGTATGTTTAAAATGTAAAGATGATTGTTTTTTATATAAATTTTTAACTTGTCCAAGCATTGTAAACAATGTAAAGAGTGAATAGTGGGAATATCACATGTCACAGTGTATCAGGGTAATGAGATGTCTAACAAAGACTCATACATAAAGCCTGAAAAACTCTTCTTCGCATTCATGCTCTTGATAATTTCTTGTTTATAATATACCGTAAACCAAGAAAACTATCTTTCAGTAGAATCGTGGGTCAACTCAAGGTAAGCCATTATTCTATAAAAACATTGTTCAGGAATAACTTAATTAGGACTTATAACCACATTTCTAAGGGCTACTGTTCTGTTATTATGTGTAAAATATAGGAACACTTCCCAATAAAGTGAAAATGAGGAAAACTGATATGATATCTACAGGAGTAAGCTAACAATTTTCCAGACAACAGAGTTATATATTTTGCATTATTGTTCTGAAGACCTATAGACTTTGATTACTTGGGACTGCTTTTTTTTTTTTCCCTTTTGCCCTTCCTAGCTCAGCTGCAGATTTAATTTTATCGGTATGAGAAATATGAAGCAAGGGAATTTAATAATTGTTTCACTAGGTAAGGGATGAAGTAAATTCCATTGCCTTTCGTTTGATTACAATCTTCCCTGCTGGTTTAATTAAAAATATCCATGTGAGGAAGAAGAAACATGGCAGAGGATCTAATTGCTTTATTGTATTGGATATAGAGTAGGAACAATGAAATTGAAAGTTTAGAGTTGTAAAACTTAAATGTTTCATGTAAATCTAAGATGCAGACACAGGTCAGCTATAGACAAATGTCAGTAGAGTAGATTCAAAATGCACTGCAGGCAGAAAAGATGACATTTATCAGTCATCCATACATCAGTAACTAAAACAATTTTAAGGTTGTCTAGACAGGCATTTATTATTTCTTAAATTTAAATCTTTAGTAGAAGGACCACAGCAGGCATAGTATCTATATTTAGTTTCACAAGAAATAAGAAGAAGTCCTAGGAAAAATTTCAAAAACATTTGCAGGGATAGATAGGAAAGAATTTCATTGCTGTTATTACACATAGAAAGCAACGAAGAGATAAAATTAGCTTTCTCCACTACCATGATGTAGGCCAGAAAAATTATACTAAGTGCTGATACATATACCTCAGTTTGGAGTTTGGGGATAATATTTGCCAACTACAATGTTTTATTTTTTTAAATTTTTTTTTTTTTTGAAGATTTTATTTATTTATTTGACACAGAGAGAGAGATCACAAGCAGGCAGAGAGAGAGGGGAGGAAGGAGGCTCCCTGCTGAGCAGAGAGCCCGATGCGGGCCTGGATCCCAGGACCCTGAGATCATGACCTGAGCCAAAGGCAGAGGCTTTAACCCACTGAGCCACCCAGGCGCCCTGCCAACTACAATGTTTTATTTTTTTATTTTTATTTTTTAAAGATTTTATTTATTTATTTCACAGCGGGAGAGAGATCACAAGGAGGCAGAGAGGCAGGCAGAGAGAGAGAGGGGGAAGCAGGCTCCCTGCCAAGCAGAGAGCCCGATGCGGGCCTCGATCCCAGGACCCTGAGATCATGACCTGGGCCGAAAGCAGAGGCTTTAACCCACTGAGCCACCCAGGCGCCCAACTACAGTGTTTTAAAAGAGGAATCTTTACTAACATTTTCAAAATTTTTAAAAAAAATTTCACTAAATCAGAAAGTTGTTTTTAATGCTAATTTTGAAAATAGTAGAATAAAGTAGCAAGAGAGTAAATGTGTTAACATTGTGAAAATGACACTCAAAACCTTTTCCGAATATAAATCCAGTAAAGGATTGTGAGAAATAACAACAAAAAAATAGATAGTATAGAATTATGAATTAACTTTCAATCAAAGGGGAAATAAAATTGGCCAGGAAATTTTATTTAAATTTTACTTAAAACTATTCAATGAAAGTATGGTCTAGAAAACCTGATTTGTAAAATAACCACTAATGTGTAACAACATTTCTAAATGAAAAGAATGGAACAAGTCCTATATAAGAAGTTTGAGAAATTAAACTCAAAAAACCAAAGAGCAATATAAAGAAACAATCAAAACACGAGCAGAAGAAATTTCCAGTATCAGTTGCTGAACTATTTTGGAATTTTATTTATTTTTCTGCTGCTACTTTATTTTACTTTTTATGTGTAATTATAGCTTAAGCGGTATAATTTTTGTATTCTTGAATAAATTTTTGCTAGTATTAATATACCTTTCTACATGTGTAGAGATCTACTCCCTCAGTTATTAGTCTTCATCCCTATCTACCATGAAAAATCTATAGGTTCCAAAAGTTGTCTTTGTTTAATACTAAAAAATTATTTCTTTTCTTTCTTCTCTCCCTATAGTTTTAAAACAAAATTTTTGATTTTTTAAGTCTTCCTTAGTTTGGGTCCAACAGTTTTCGTTTTTTTTTTTTAAACCACCAGTGATCTTGGTTTTCTAGCAATGATTTATTTTAGTGTACATTTTTTGTGTTCAGAAATCATGGTATTTTAATGCCATCTATTCTTTGGCTTTCCAGGAAGTGCATTTTACCCTCCCCCCAACATATACTCCAGATAACTGTCTTTGTGATGAACATTACTGTGCTAAATATATTGCATGGTGCAGATTACCTCAGTCCACTACTTCTAGATCGTATAGCCGTAAATCACAGCTTTTAAATATTTATAGCACTCCCTTGAACACTTAAAGGAGAAAGCCAAAATAAAATTTTTCATTAGCTCTTCGAGTAAAAATGCTTTTGCTCATTAAAAAATACTACTTTTGTTTGTTTGTTTTTGTTTTTTAAAGAAATTAAGTTAGACCAAATAACCCCTACTTAAATCTTTGGAATTAGGTGAGTATGCCTGAATGTTCAGCTTTTTCTTCATAATCATCAAAATAATTTCTAAGAGGCAGATCCTTAATACAATCTAAGGATCTCTTTCTATCTTCTTTATTTTGATTTTACCTAGAATTCCCTTCAGCTTTCAATGTCAGTCATCAACTTCTCTGTTTTCTCTAGGCAAAAATTTGAGGCCATACCCACCCAAAATATCCACCAAATCAAATAAAGCAATCCCAATTCCATTTAGAGTTCATGTTTTCCTATATAAGACTAGTTGCAATACACGGTTCAAATGTACAAATATAAAGTTGCTTTAATGTTGTTCGGCAAAGTCCCCTTGCCTAAAACGAGGAGCAGGGACTATTTTCTAACACCTAGAGAGAGAATAATCCGTTCTTAGATTAAAAAAAAAAATACACGGGTACCCTACTATTCCTTAGAATTCCTCATGATATCATAAACCAATTTGGTGTCCATTTCCAAGATTTTTATGGCAAACCTGCTTTGCTATTACATGGTGGGAATTCCCTACATTTTACTTCTTATACCTGCTTTACCATCGGTATCCACTAGGTGGAGATAAAATTATATATTTTTTTAGGTTTAGGACAACCTGAACATTTATGATGTTCTCTATGAAAGGAATATTCATTTTCACAATTTGAACATGGATCCCCTAATTGTTGCTTCATAATACTCTTATGTCAATCTATATTTTTCCTGAATATTATTTTTATATCCATCATTTCCTTTTTTGTGTTTTATTATAGTTTCAAAAATACAGACTACTGATTGAATTGATTTCATTTTTATAATTTCCTTCTATCTATAGGAAAATACAGTTGAATGAATATTCACAATCCCAGAGTAGAGTTAAATGTAATCCCTAGCATTATGTACAGATGCTTTGAGACTATGTACAGGTTGTTGGCAGGGATTTAATTGGAGGGGTTAGAAAGGAGGTAGGAGATTTTCCTTTTTTCTGAGTCAGTTAAGAATGCTCCACTTAGCTCTATGACTGCTAGGAAGCAAAGAGTATGAAAGCAAATGAAGTGGTTACCAGATCCTGCAAGATCCCCAAGTCATAAAGTTCTGTCTCTTCTCTCTCCTTTTTTTTTCTATTTGCTTTCTTCTCTTTTTTCTTCCTTTTCTCTCTCGATCCCTCCTTTTTATGTATATCTATCCATATGGATACCCATATCCATCTAGATGGATAGATATAGAGAGATATACACATGCACATACCTAAATTTGTATTAGCATTTTATATAATGCAATTTATGTCACGTATGCATATCCTACAAACATACACAGTTAAGAACTTCATTTTAAAAAGCAAGAAATAAAAGAAGTACTTTTAAAAGGACTCCTTTTTGTTTCTGTTTTTCATGTGGATGCTTGTTTTATGGGAAACTATTTGTTACATACTATTAGAAATCTAAGCATTTTATTTCCTCCTTTCTTATTTTGCTAGAGAACAGAATGTTTCCTGTGAATCTTATTCAAGTGCTTTCCAGGAAACCAGGACTTTTAAATTCTTCAGGCAGAAGGATGCTCTTTCCTAGTTAAGAACAACTAGGCTTAAAACAAAGGATTTATAACTGCCTTAAATCTAGGGATGGCAAGATTTCAAAAGCCAGTTTAATGTGAAGCTCTGAGTTACCAAGCACAGTAACTAACACTTGGGGGAGGGGATCTCTTACTCCCTTCCCAAGAAATAGAATCCTAAAGTTCAAGGATCTCTCTGACAATACCACTTCTCATCTCCTGTGGCATAGGCATACAAAGGTTCATTTGTAAAATAAGGCACCTATACCAAAGTCCCCGTACAAGCAAACACACAAAAGCAAAGGAAACTCAATTGCTTTGCTTGGGTAAATTGTTTAAGCCCATTAAGTACACTAGATCATATGTAAATGAACTCAATGTCTTTGAGGTTTGAGGAAATAGTTTTCTCTCATTCTCTGTGGTTATCTGCGCGGATGGTCCTTTCATTCTATATTACCATGCTCACGGTAACTTTAGCCGGCCATATGTCAAGCAGCCTGTTATTTTTAAAGTAAAATAGAATTTTGTATATGGAAAGTAAATAAATCATGCTCAGTGAAACACAACCTTTACCAATTTGAGTCTTTGACCAATTCATGTTGTTAAAATCAGTGATATAATTGCCCTTAGATTCTAAAAGCTTTTTAAGCCTAAAGCATTTAAGGCAAGTTAGTTTTTCAAAATTTCAAATTGCTTCCAGTTGGTAGCATTAGTGCAATAATAATCGTTGATGGTTTTAGACTTTTCATTTAATTCTTAATTGGAAGAGAGACAAATGTCACTTATTTTGAAAATGTTGCATTCTATAGCCAAATAAAATAAATCTTCAGAAAGACAAATAGTGTCAATTTTCACACTTGGATAAAGAAACAGAAAACAATAATACCATACTATAACTGTTTCTGAGTAGGCACATGGGCTTCATAATGAGCATTTCTTCAATATTTTCCCCCTCTATTTTTGGGCAGTTTTTTTAAGACATGGGAATAGTCAAAGAAAAAAAAAACCAAAGAAAATAACTGGATATTGCATTCCGTTTACATTTTTGATGTTTAGAAATATCTTTTATGCACTAATGCTACATACTAATACTGTTTTGGTACTGAATCCACTATTGTCATTGATAATGGCTTCAAAACTGCAAATGACATCAATATTCATCTTCCTCAGAAATGATAAATTTGAAAGAGTGGCTCTTTAATTTACCTTAAAGGGACAAAAATTATCATGGAATTTCAAGTAATTTTTCCCAGTGTTTTCTTCTGCTTTGCAGACCTCCCATCTCACAGACACACACTCTCTCTCTTCATTCTTTTCATATTATATTTGAAAACATAGGAGTAACCGGAAAGTTTCAATACTGAATTTCATTTCTGTGAATCTGGACTGATTCTTACTATTAAGTTATGCTTTGTGTTATTTAACAAATTAAGAGCTAGGTAGTTTACATTCATAATCTCAGATCATGAACTGGATTGTGGGAACTAAAATAATGATATTACTAATGTGACTTTGATCAAAGAAGCTATTCCTCATAATTTCACCTGCAAAATTAAAATTATATATACCTGATTTCAATATTCATTGAGTTAATTCATGCAAAATCCTTAGAAAAATGTCTGAAGTTCAAATGTAAAATGTTACCGATGATGATGATGATAATGATGATGATGATGGCAGTAACTATATTGAATCTGGAAATGTTTAACACATCTTGGCATTCATTGGCTTATTTTCAAATTTTCCTGCATGGTATTTGACACTTTCATATTATCATTTATTCCTTTCTCTAATTTTTTGTTTGTTTGTTTGTATTGAAACAGAAGTATTGAAAGCTTGTAGATAAAAGGCAATGTGACTTTCCCAAAATTTTAAACCTTATACATAAAATAGAGCTGAGGTTGTAGAAACCAATCATCATCATCAAAAAAGCTCATCAAGCTTATTCACCAGATATGCTACCTAAAAAACGCTGTGCAATGTGAATGAAAATTGTCTCTATTCATAATTAGAAGGAAATAATGATACTGTTATCATTATAACAGTAATGACATAATAGAATAGTAATAATAGTAATAACAGAATAGACTTTGAATTTACAACTGTTTTTCCTTATTTTGTTTTATTTGAACCCCAAAATAACTGTGCAGAGTAGGCATCATTAGCTCTAAATAAAAAAAATAATAATAAGGCAACAGAGGTTCAGGGACTTAAATAACTTGCCAAGACTCACTTAGCACGAGAGAGTGGAACTGTATCTGGGAGGCAGGTTTTCTATCTGCAGAGCTCCCACTCCTAAATAGATCATTAGGACTTAAATGGACCTTCACATTTTCTAGGCTAAATCGTTATTTATTCAATGAGAAGATGGAGGACAGAGAGGAAAAGGACCTGGACAATGTGAGAAAGGAGTAAAATTAGGACAAGATCCCTTCGCTGTAATTTATAATTCACTGGTCTTTTTTCTATACTACAATGTCTTATAAGCCACATTTTGAATAGTTTTTTCTTACAAAATTTGAGAATGTCTAAACTTCTTTTTGAAACCCTCCTAATACTTATAATATTGCACAACTGACCCAATCCTTCGTGTCAGATATAAGAATGTGGTCTCCATGGGCTGTCTGTGAAGAAGGACAGAGCATTACCTCATAAGATCTCACATTCTGTTATTTGTACAGTTCAGCTAGCAAAGGAACTTAGCAATGCTTTATGATAGCAGTTCTCTCAGTTGTAGAATTCTCACAGAACTAATTAGAAACTCTGTAGTTTGCTTTATATGGGACCCAGGGTTTTTTCCCGAACCCCAGTAGAATCCAGACTCTAAAATAATGGGGCACCTGGTGGCTCAGTTGGTTAGGCATCTGCCTTCAGCTCAGGTCATGATCCTAGAGTCCCAGGATTGAGCCCCATGGAAGGCTCCTAGCTTAGCAGTGAGTCTGCCTTTCCCTCCGCCCCTCACCCAGCTCATGTTCTCTCTCTCTCTCTCCCTTTCTCTCAAATAAATAAATAAAATCTTAAACAAACAAACAATGGAGGGGATGCAATAAAAGCAACACTCGTGCAAGCCATGATGAATCATAGAGACCCTTCTTCATTAACAATACATTTGTATTCAAATACTACGTGGAAATTCATATCTAAACCCCATATGTATGACCTTAGTAGAATAACATTTTCCTAATGACAGCTTCATTTGGATGTCAAATGTATATGGATAACACTATTGAAGAAATTACAATTTATCTCAGTTTTTGGTAGGTGGGATACCCTAAGACTTTAGTCATTTAACAAAGGTTTTTTTTTTTTTTAAAGATTTTATTTATTTATTTGACACAGAGAGAGAGATCACAAGTAGGCAGAAAGGCAGGCAGAGAGAAAGGGAGAGGAGGAAGCAGGCTCCCTGCAGAGCAGAGAGCCCGATGCGGGCCTCGATCCCAGGACGCTGAGATCATGACCTGAGCCAAAAGCAGAGGCTTTAACCCACTGAGCCACCCAGGCACCCTTAACAAAGGTTTTGAAGATGAAAATGATCAAGTGGATACAGACTGAAAAGTCCAGAAGAATGCACATAGCCGTCTCTCACTGAATTAAATATGATTCTCTGCAAAACTTAGATTTCTTTCATTTGCTCACTCATTCATTTTCATTCATTTGTTTAATAATGTGTATATTCATTCAACAAACATTTATTGAGTCTATTAAATATACAGATCTGTGCCAAGTGCAACTAAGGAACGAGCAAACAAAAAAGGTACAGCCTGTCCTCTAAAAAACCAGACAGGAACTGAAGTGTTAATACAAATGACTACATTATAAAGTTGAGACTAGTAAGTGTCATGAGAGTTCACTGTGAACAAGATTTCACAGAGGTCTTAAGAAATGGGGGTATGTTCTCAAGGAATGAAGAATTAGAGAATGGTTCATGAAGCAGGAGAATTCTAGTTTACTAAATGAAGGTAACCTAAATCTGTGGAAGGTAATAGTGGTCAGGGCAAATTAAGAAAAGGGCACAAAATGAATATCAGTAGAAAGGCAAGCAAACAAGAGGGTCGTGAAGATTAATGATTAATGAGTCATTTGTTTTGACTAAAGCATAGAATAACTCAGTAATACATTGAGAGAAAAGGTTAAAAAGTATTATTAAGTATCAAAACGTTGAGACACCTAAGTGTTCATCAACAGGTAAATAAATTATGGTACTCCTATGAAATGACAACTAAGGAGCTATTAAAACAAATAATCAAATAAACAAATAAACCTAGGCCCTTTGATATGTGTTGATATGCTGCAGCTTTCAATGTAACTAATATCAGGTGAAAAAAACCAACTCATGGAACAATGCACATTGTATGTAATCGATTGTGTAAAAAGCAAACAAAATATAAACATATATACTTAAATTTGTTTAGACTACCTCTAGAACTGTACCCCGGTAAAAGTGATTGCCTCTCAAAAAAGGGGCTAGGCAGTTGTTGGGAGAAAGAAGTATTTTTCACTGAGTGCTATACATTTCAAATGTTAGATCCATTCAAGTATTTATAAAATATATCGCTTAAAGTTTACCTAGAGATAGATCGTGGAAAGTTAAGTTTTTGAAAACACAATGGAAGGAAAAATAAAATACATACTAGTTGGAAGCTACAGTGTTGAATTTTTTTTCTTTAATAGTAAATGTCCTGGGTGCACTCGAAGGCAGAAGTGAGGAGATGGATGGATGGAGAGGAAATGAAATAGAAGGTAAGTGAAAATTATAGGATTTAGTGCAGAAGTGGAAAGGTTGGTATCTTACAAGACAAATGTCCTTTCTATGTGGTGTCTAAACAGAGCCACTGAATCACATATTTTGAACAAAAGCTGATGGGTCGTTCTTTTGTTTGTTTTTCTATCAATAGCGGTGATTGGGGAGATGTGTTGGCGGAGTGTTTTACTTGGTACAAAGGTGAAAGCACAGTGGTTTAAGGTAAGGGTTGAATCGTTGAGGTCTACAACTGAATGACTGCTTCCTTAGCCACTACTTCTTCATAAAACCCTTTGTTCATAGCCAATCAGTTGATGGGGACATAATCAAAATGGGAGGGACTGGGATGGAAGCTTAGAAATGAACATGTTTGTCCTTAAGGACCAAGTGCTTTTCTCATCTATTACTTCACTGATGAATTTGGGGCAATGACATAATCTATCCATTTGCTGTGAGGATAAAATTAGCCAATATATGGACAATATCTTGCAAAAAGTGTAACATATATTCAAAGTCAAGGTAGGAAACAATATACAGATGGAAAAGGTTTTGCATAATTATTTCAATTTCTGAAAGAAGTTACACTGATGGCAAAGTTTGAAATTAAGATGTGGCTCATTCAGTCCATGTAAGATAAGTGTTTTAATATTTAATATATGTGTGGGCACTTTACTACATTCACTCTGAAGATGGACAAGTAAAAAATAAAATTTATTTTTGTTGTAAGACAAAATCCATTTGGTCTTCATTTATGTGAATCTTAGCATAATGTTCCACACACATTTGGTGAGTGAATGACTACTGATGTTGAGAGGCATTCTGGAGGGTTGTTATGACTTTTACCCTCTCCTGTTCCAACTTTTGAAGCAATCTAAATGCAACTGAATAAGTATCCAAAAATTGTTAACTAATGAAAGTTTAGTAGAGCAGCATGAAAGTCATTTTTAGTCATGGTTTCTGAAATTTGGGGGCTAGGGTATAAAAATCTTGGACTAAAAATCCATGGCATAAGTAAAGAGAAAACCTCTTTGAGGAAGTACTTAGCCTGGGATTTATTCTCTTTATTTCAAATCTACAGTAGACTGCAGAAGCTGACTCACTTTAGAAGAGTGTAAAAGATGGCATTTTGAAGCATTTTGAAGGTAGAGACATTGAGGATAATGCATTGAAAGAGTACCACAGTTGAAACTCTCTCTCTCTCTCTCTCTCTCTCACTCTTGCTCTCACTGTTGCTTATCTATCTAGCTATCTACCTATAATCTATCATCTTCTATCTGTGTATCTCTGCACAGGTGTGTATGACATGTTAAATAAGGAAAATAAGTAGGGCAAAATAACTTTCCCTAATAGGGCCAGTATTAAACTTTGAACAATAGTGAAGTGCAGAGTCACAACTAACTGAAATTAGTGTATCCATTCTGATAAACTTAACAGTACAATTGGGAGTAGCAAATATTTTTTAAAAATACATAAACATTCAAAATAAATAAAATAGAACCTGAATCACGATGAACATTACCCCAGCCGTTCTTTGTTAAATATATCACCATAGGGGCCCCTGGGTGGCTGACTTAGTTGGTTAACCATCCCGCACTTGATCTCAGCTCATGTCATGATCTCGGGGTCATGAGTCCAAACCCTGCACTGAACAAAAACAAGAACAAAAATATCACCATTACCCTAGGGAGATATTTCAGAAATTTCATTAATTCAGTCAAACACTATCTTTGTGATTCTTGTCATGTCGGGAGTATTACTGACTTCTTTATAGTGTTTTATATCAATTTTAATTTGAATTAGAATTTCTAAAAGTAGTTTCTTTCTTCCTACACAAGGATTTCTTTGAAATTTCAAGTTCGATATTATAGTTATTTTACTTCTAATGCAGATACAATAAATAAATAACTAGTAAACAACATTCACTTGTTTATTTTCTAAAGTTGTGTTGAACAGTATAATTTAACCATAGTTATTAACTCTGGAAGAGCGAGAAGAGATAAATAATTACAAAACCCCATTATTTTGGTGGTTGTTATTCTATTTACGTAAACATAAACATTATATATGTAAAGTAAACAATATAGATATAAAGAAGTAGCACCAGAATTATTCTTCTTTGAGAGGAAAATATCTTGCAATGACTTTGGGGGAGATGGTGAGACTCTGAGGGTCTAGGCAACAAATAATTTGGTTCTCAAAGAGAGGGTATAAAGAAAAGAGAAAGGAAGAGATATTGGGCATGAGAGACAGTATGCTTCAGGGAATGACTTTAGGTAAAGCCAGGGTAACATCTGTTATAGTGCAAAAAATGTTTTATAGTGCAGAGGCTATAGTACCAGGTAAGATTTTGACAAAGGGTTGTGCAGAGCTCTATGGGAGAAAAATGGCTCTCTTTCTTGTTATAGTACAAACTATTTCTCATTTCCCACCTCTGCCAGTTATCAGTGATGTCACTGCACTTATTGCAAATTTGTATGAATAGGAATTTTGTATAAATTAAGGAGGCTGGCATGGAAGTATGGTACCAGAGACATAGGTGATTATGCAAATTTATGTTTTTCCCTAGAAATTTCAGGATATTTGTAAAGGACTTTGGACTCTCCCCAGGTAGAATTCAGGGATCTGAGATGATTTCAGAGTCAAGGTCAATTATTTTACAATTGGTGCTCCCATTAGGTAAGAGGGCATATTCAATTCCTAACTTGTTCATTTTTGGTTTTGGTAGTTTTTATAATGTTCTCAGAAAATAGCTCTTCAAGATTTTTAGGAAAAGGCAATGGAATCAATTGGAACTCATAACAAGCCTAACAAACTGCAGTCACAAGCCTAGACTTCAGAATAGGTTTATCAAAAAATCAGCATCTCTGAGGAAGCTGTTTATGTGTGGGTGCGTCCCAACTACATCATGGCTGCCTCCTACTCACCCAAAGGAGGTGCAGTTGTTTGAGGTTAGATTCTCCTAACAGCAGACTTTGAGACAAATCTACAAGTGCAAATAGTTTGTTTGGAATATGAAATAATTGGTGTTTACCAAAAGAAAAGTAAAGAAGTGAGTTTACTCCTTCAAGGAAATTCAGAAATGCACTTATGTCAGAATTATCCCACTCAATGGCAAGTGAGCTGGGAAATTTATATCCAACTCTCAAGAGTCCTCCCTCCCTTCCTCCCTTCCTCCCTTCCTCCCTCTCTTTCTCTTAAAGAAAGACAAACTGCTACATGCAGTACCTCATTTGGATGTGTCTGGAATCTCAGAAGCTTGACTACTCTACATTCTCCTGCAAATGAACCTTGAGAGTTTGTTTGGAGGTTCTACCAGGGGAGCACAGCTACTCCTATACTCTTGTTGGAAGATCAGTCCTCTGGACCTCCTCTATCAGGGAAGGTCATCCTCTTCACACCACTCCCTTGACCACGCAGCTTCAGGAAGAATGCACATGGAATGGTGAGGGAGGAAGGTGACCTGGGCCAGGCCAGCCAGATCAGCTGCATCAACCCTGATGATCAATGGGGTGATAGATGTTGCAGCCAGATTGCCCTCATATCAAGAGCCATTTTTAAAAGAATAATGAGGGGTGCTAGATAATTGATTTCACCAGTATGTCTGACCTGCTTCATGTGGGCCAGGTGGCCATATCAAAAGTCTACTCAGTCATACTTAGCCCATGGACCACAAGCTGGTAACCAGAATTTGGCAGGAGTATCCTGAAAGATTAAGGTCCACAGGATGTGAGCAAATGCACTGAGAGCATCTGTCACAGTAACTAGATAAGCAGGGTTACCTCTCTCAATCTTCCAGAGGGCTAGGAAGGAAAGGGAACCAGCAGATTTCTTTCCTAAGACTACCTGTTATATCGCTGTGGTATTATTATAGCACACACATGCATGCTAGTAATAGCTGAGTTGGTTGGTTTAGTTTTTTTATTTGCTGTAATGATGATCATAATGATGTCCTGCCACACATTAATTGTCTACTGACTACAGAATCTGTTTTAAATGTTTACATAAGGTGACTTAATTTTTATAATGTAGAATTACTATACCAAGTTTTAGGTGAGAAGACTATGCTCAGCATGGAAATTATTCCAAGATACATAGCAGCCAAACCTGTGTGTGAAGATAAATGGCAAGGCCATTGTGCTTTCCACTTTTAAAAGGCCCTACCTTTTACAATATGGAGATGTATGTCCCTGTGTGGGTTAAGGAGAGAAGAAACTTTGGTCATCCAAGGATATGATATGGATAGAATAGGACATAAAATAAGAAATGATAAAGCAATTGTCTTAGTCTGTTTGGGCTGTTATGACAACATATCATAGACTGGGTGGCTTAACAAGAGACATTTATTCCCTTATAGTCCTAGAACCTGGAAGTCCCAAGATCAGGGTACTGGCAGGACTGAGTTCTGGTGAGAGCCTTCTTCCTGGCTTGCAGATGGCTCCCTTCTTGCTGTGCGCTCACCTGGCCTTTCCTGGGTATGTGTGCATGGAGAAAGGGAGCTCTGATATCTCTTCCACTTCTTAGAGGGCACTAATCTCATCCTGAGGGGTCTACTCTCAAGATCTCATTTAAAACCTAGCTAGTTTCCAAAGGTGTCACCTCCAAATACCATCACATTGAGGGCTGTGACCTAAACATAGGAATTTCAATTCAACGTATGTTCAGCAGTATAAGGAGAAATTTTCAAAAACTATGTTTTGCAGGATCTTAATAGGTAAAGTATATGGAAAAGGATTGGCTATGGAAGTCAAAGAAATTGGGGAAATGTAAGTTTAAGCGATGTGATTTTTGGTTAATATATATATTTTTAAAATATTGTGTTTGTTTTCCTGCAGGACACTTCAGATTTTTTAACTTGTTAAATTATATTGTGAAGAGCCAAGAAGAAGAGAGATTATGTATTTCCCCCACGATGATTTGATGTGGACTCCTTCTTTTTATAGAATATATTCTGGGTAGGGAGAATGGATTCTGAGATATTTTATACTAGATATCTTTCCCCACACATAAATACTGTTAGGTTAATTCGTTAATAAATTTCCATTTTAAATTTCCTAAATTAAATACTGCTAGATTAAGCACTAGAAGAATTTAGGCCTTTTTTTTTTTTTGAAATACTGTCAGGTGAACACATAGCAAAAGATAATTATAAATGTCAAAGATGGGTTTGTATGCGCATCTATTTAGTGATTAGGGCCACAGACTGCCCACTATCATTTTCACACTTGCAATTATTCATAATTTTAGACTTGTCTCAGCCAGATCAACTAAATTCCCCTTGAAAAATGGAGAGGGAAGCCAGTCTCTTTCAGTCACAGTCCAGAAGGAATTCCCTGATTTCAAGGATATGACATGATGTCTTTTTGGATCCATACCTTATGTATTTTTTGGCTATTCACCTTCTATAGCCTTTATTTTTTAGTTCAAATTAAAAGAGTCCTACAGTGAATTCATTTTTATTTTCTTCAAAATTCTCTTCAGTGGTCCAGAAATCTTCTGAATCACAATAAAATATTTTTAAGGTCTTTATTCTCTCTCCTGGACTTAAGTGACACTCTGAAGTTTCACATAATTTCTAGTCTGCATCTCATAAAATACTGGCAAAATTTATCAATTCAAATTAAATAGATGTAGCATGGCGTAATCTTTCTCTATTAAATATGTCACTTTTTGCAATTGTTTCTTAATATCCCTCACAGCTTCCATCTAAGATTAGCACTTTCTTTGCTGCCAGAGTTTCACTAACCTACTGAATTATTCACTGAAGCATAACCTTCAGATATCAGGTTAGAAAGACCTTGATTATGGCAGGAAGTGAACTGTATAAACCATTTTTCTTTAAGAGAAAATTTCTCAGTATAGCAAAGTCTGAAATGAGATAAGTATTAAATGTGTGTAAAAATTAAGTTCATAATTGATAGGAATTTAGCCAACTGTGACATTCCTGCATTTTGTTTATTATAATGTATAATACCATCTTAAGTACTGCAAAGCAGCATAAAAACATGTGCATTGCCATAGTGCTTATTTAACCTAAGAGGAGACTGGATTAAATGAAGAAAATTGTTGTATGTTAGATCACATAATGTTTTATACAGTCTTTGCATATGCAGAATAATTTTTTAATAATTGTATTTCCTATTTATTTTCTATTCACTTTTCTTTCCTTCCCTATAGCTTTGTTTTAGTGTTCTATACCACTAGAGCTCATGGTGAAGTCAGCACTTCACCATGAGCCTCCCTGCAGCAAATTCTATTAGTAGCGTCCATTGCTTTATCTCAATTCAGTGCTGAAAGGTTATTAGAATACCGACCGAGGAGACAACACTCTTGGAACACCTTTGCTAGTGTTGAAATCAGAAAACTCACCACTCACAAATCAGCCACTTCATGACCAATCCACTGGGTACCCAATAGCTGAAGTGCAACCCTGATACACAGCAACATGTTTCTACTCGATGAGAAGAAAACGCATAGAGACAAACAGTAGTCTACATTCATCTACATTTATTCCATCATCCATTGAGAGAGATTTTTTTTCTACAATATATTTGACCTCAGACAGCATTCAAATGACTTTCCAAATACTCAGGTGGAGCATATATATTTTAAATATCAGTCTACTTATTAATGTTAAGACTTCTCCTACCATTACCAGTGTTGTAAAAGTCAACACAACTTAAGAATGTCAATAGTGAGACATGATGCATTATTAAAGAGTGTGCTTTGATCAGATTTTCTACATAGATTTGTTGTTCAGATGGAGGCAGTAAACTAAGAAACATTTTTCACCATGAATCAATGTAAGTGGTATAGACAACATTAACAATTTTCTTTTAATGTGGCCCACCCTATCCCCAACAAAACTACCAATTGCATTCTCTTCTAAAATTCTAATCTGGTTGAATGATTATTTGAAAGGCTTTTTATAAGCACTTAGGGAAGTGCCAAATAAGCATGCGAAATGATAAGCTGCTCAGAATAAACAGTGCACCGAGGGAGAAAGACCCAAGAAATGTGCTGGTAAAGAGAAATGTGCTGGTAAAGAGAAAATTACGAAAACATTTTTTCCTTAAGAAATGAAGAAAATCTTATTAGAATAAGCATTGCAATAATTTTCCATTTTGTTCAGGTGAAAAATTCAATTATTATACATTCATTCCAATAAAATGTTTTTAGTGGAAAGAAAACTATCAGAACTTGGAGGTTTTATAAGTAGGTGCACATGGTTTATTAGAGTAAAAATGTATATTTTTTCTTCTTTTTCTCTATTTTATGAATTTTTATCCTGTAAGTACTTGACTTGTTGATAAATTCAGTAAAAAAAAAAGTAGAAGAGTGTCCCTGTTTTACTGCATATATGTCATAACTTGCCAAATTGATAATATCTTATTTTTTATGCCTTTGGTTCTTCCATCTTTTCTTGGTAGAGTATGAATTTAGAAAAGAATGACATCAATATATGAATGTGAGAGACATCGTGTGAATTAGGAATGTGCAGTTTGATCACCTGGTAATGAAGAGTGGAGCGATAGGTCATTTTCCAAGAAAAACCCAACAAACCTTCTTCCATTTGTTTAAAAAATGGGGGATAGAGTTAAATAGCAAAGAATTTTCCAGTGGTAATTCTCAGTGGAGTGAGGCTATTTACAATTGCTTTCACATTTACAATGATTAAGCCCCTCAATAAATGGAGAAATGAGTAGGACCCTGTCTAACCCTCAAGAAATTTGGTCCTAGAGAGGTGTTCTCCATCTAATCTGAAAGGGTGTGCTCAATATAGCACAGGGATGGCAAATAGAAGTTATTCTTACGTTCACATCACTCATACTTTAAGTGTCCTTTTACTTGCTGATCTCAAATGTGACTCAAGAATCTTTCTCAACAAAGTGTAGATTAGCATTTAGTTTGAAATTACATTACTGTTTCTAATTTAATGGACAGTCCTTATTCTATGATATTTCTACTGTGTCTGACATTATGTATTCAGGGTTTACATGGATGGAAAACAAAGTGTACATATTAGGTATGTCAGGAAATGCCTCAGTAGACTGCTTTGAAGACAAAGAATTTAATCATACTAATTTATTTGAAAGTCACGAATTTATGCCAGCATGAATCAGAATTCAGGGGAGGGTCTGAGATTCATTTTTCCACAGGTCTTCTGCAAGTTAAACTAGGACATGATTATTTATTTATTTATTTATTTTTAAACTAGGACGTGATTTGTTTGATGCTCCTGATGATAGTTAGATTGAACTCCAGAATCACTCCATACGTAACAGTCATCTCATTTCATTGAAATTTTTTATATAGTGCCTGCTTCCATAGAAGACCACCTGTTGTCTGTGGGCATAGAACACATCTATCTTGCTCACTGTTTTATATCTAACATATCATAAGGGGATCCCTGGTATAGCATAAGTGCTCAATAAATGTTTAATAAACATATTGATTAATTGGATGAATATCTAAAGGTGTTTGATACTTGAAAGTTCAGGCAAAATTAAACAAAAATCTAGGGGTACCTGGCTGGCTTAGTCAGTATAGTAAGCAACTCTTGATCGCAGGGTCATGAGTTTAAGCCCCAAGTTGGGCCTAGAGCTAACTGAAAAAAAAAAAAAATCAAGGTGATTGGATATACCATATTAATCAAGCTAAACCCAGGTATTAACGTGGCTTCTCAGGTGTTCCACTGGTGATGGATGTAAATTTTGGTACACTCAAAGTCACTCAATACCTAACTGGCTTAATTCATGCTGGAAAAGCAGAAGGGAATGGAGAACCCCAGGGGTGAGACATATGACTGGGAAATAAAATTAAAAAAAGAAACATGATAAATCTCATGGAAGGTTAAGTAAGTAAATTACGCATGTGTTGGGATGTGAGAAACTTTGGAAAAGGGACAATGAGTAGCAGGATCCTAAGTTTCATATGAATCTGAAGACTGCTCAATCCCAGGAAACAAGGCTTTATTGAAGGTGAAGATATAGTTGCCCCTTTATAATATTTCACTTGCAACTTTTCTCTTTGTTTTTATTCCTCCTCAAATTGCTAACGGCAACTATATACTGCACTACAACCCAATGTAAGCAACACTTAATCTGTGGCAGTAAGATCACTCATGACCAATCAAACCAATCCATGCCCGTTCTTTTTTTTTTTTTTTTAAGATTTTATTTATTTATTTCACAGTGGGAGAGAGATCAAAAGGAGGCANAGAGGAGGAAGCAGGCTCCCCGCTGAGCAGAGAGCCCGATGTGGGCCTCGATCCCAGGACCCTGAGATCATGACTTGAGCCAAAGGCAGAGGTTTTAACCCACTGAGCCACCCAGGCGCCCCAATCCATGCCCATTCTGTGAGTCTACTTTTGCTAAGTATATTTATAAGAGACTGCATAGTTATATGCAAGAATTGAGTGAATCATTTTTCTGCTTCTCAACAATTCTTTTTTTTTATTTATTTTTTATTTATTTTTTTTTAAAGATTTTATTTATTCATTTGACACAGAGAGAGAGATTACAAGTAGGCAGAGAGGCAGGCAGAGAGAGAGGAGAGAGGAGGAAGCAGGCTCCCTGCTGAGCAGAGAGCCCGATGTGGGCCTGGATCCCAGGACCCTGGGATCATGACCTGAGCCGAAGGCAGCGGCTTTAACCCACTGAGCCACCCAGGTGCCCTCAACAATTCTTTCTTATTAAGATCCTTCATGAGATTTCTAATTAAGACTGTGATACAAGCATTCTATTTAGCATCTTTCTCTGGTTTGTCCAGCTATGGTACTTACAGTGCTAGAGAAAGGCCGATGGCTGATATTCTGGAATTCAGCAGTGGTTTTTCAAAAGTGGAATATCATTATTTCATCGTGACATCTTTTGCCTCTGTCCCTGATGTCCCTTTTGTTACCAATAACAACTCTACCTGTGCTACCTGGCAAGCAATGGTGGTAGTTTCCCTGTGAAAATAGGCCACAAAGATGGCGAATGGAACTTTCGCTGCCAGTCATTTCAAAGCATTTGCTTCAAAACACAGAGAGAAAATTTGAGTGATGTCCCCAAGCCATATAACAAACCAGGTCAGATCATTCTTGGAAAAATTACTCACTTCTATGGCCCCCTTCTCACTTCCTTGACTAGCCAAGTGAATATTTCACTAGTGGGCTATTCGTGGAAACCCAATCAAGATTGGTGGCAGGGTGATAATTTATTTCAAATTTATGATTGTATGCCCTGTACGTATTAAAGGAAGTCGTTTGCCCTTACTTTCCCTATGTAGAGCCATAGGATGAGGATTCTCTGAGTTAAGTAGCTATTTCATAACTAAGGCTGGGCTGCAGATAGAGTGAGCAACCACCTAAACAGCATGATTTATAGGTTTTTCAAAAGTGTTCTCCTACTGATTTTATTTCTCCCAATAGCTTATCATCATGCCTGAAATTTTCACTAGAATCCCTCCCTTGGATCCCCTCAAGACAAAGCTTTTAGCAACTTGGGTTAGTTTGCTTTGAAGGAGGAGTAAACGATTGAGGAATTAAGACTCTGAATTAACAAATACTGAAATATTCCAGGATTCTATCCTCAGATAACTCTTCTCTAAGCTTTCTCCCTAAGCGATCTTAACCAAATCCAGTTAAATAAAGTTTGCATAAAAATATTCCCAACTTTTATCTCACTATAACTTTTCCACAGTGTTCTGTATTTTACATTTGATTTCCTATTAAACAACTCCACTTGGCTGTGTAATTGGTATCATAAATCCCATCTGGAAACAAGAACTTCTCCCAGCTTCCTTCTTCTTAGCAAATGGTATCACCATGGATCTGGATCCTAGGAGCTCTTACTGATTTTTTTATTTCTTCACTTTGCACATCTAATTTATTAGTGATCTTGTCAGTTCTGCATTTAAAATATATCCATTATCTGCACCATGCCCAGAATGAACTTATGAAATTGTAAACATAATTAATATTTTTCCTACTTAAATTTCTCTGATACAGAATTTTTTTAAAAATTTCAAATTCTTACTGCATACTCTTGCCTCATATACTACTACTCTCTCCAGGTTCACTATGCTTTGATGGTTTAATCACGTCATATATCTTTCCTTTCCTTAATGCACTGAGAACATTTATACACAAGGACCTCTCTCTCTAATATTTGGACTAATTCCTTTATTTCATTCATGCCTAACTGTAAGACAAGGAGGCTTTCCCTAACTATTCAGTTGAGTAGTCCCCTACCCTGGTCTCTCACAAAATATTGGCATTGTCTTTAACAAAACATTAATTTTTGAATTACCTCACTTATTTATTTGTTTACCTAATTTTTATCTTACCATTTTTCTGAGAACAGGGATCTCTCCTATTTACTATTCCCAGGGTATATCTGAAACAATGATTAAAATACTGTGGAAACACTATACATATTGTTTCAAGGAACATCGAATGGATAGAAGTAAAATCCTAGTCTCCTAAAACATGGCCAGTGTGTATTCTGTCCATTTAATTTGTATGTTAGAAATGAATACCAAGGTACATATTAGTTTAAAATGTAGCTTCATGTGTGGCAACTATACTCAAATGAAAAACTGAAATAAGTAAATAAATAAATAAAAATTAAGAAAAAAAAAGAAATATCTCTGCGGTCTTTTTGGAGAAAACACAATCTGCCACATCATACCATTGTACTACTTTGTGTTTTACCCCCACTAGAGTGATAGTACTATGAGAGCCGTGACTTCTTTTCTTCCCTGTATTTGTTGAGTAAATAAATAACAGTATCCCCCCAAAATAAAATAAAATAAAGTAAAATGTAGCTTAATGTATAAATTAGATTAGGAACAAATTGACCTCAGGACAACAATAGTCTAACATACAACTTTTAATAATTGTTTGTGGGAAGACAGATGCTGGTCCGTGGAGACGCTCTTTCATCGGGTGAGCCATTGGGTGCCTACGTGTTGTCACGTGACCTCCTCCGCGGGGAGGCAAACAGGGCACCCTGGCTCTTAACTGTTAAGAGTGTAGAAGGGAAACACGTCACCTCTGATAAATTAGTATTGGTTGGAACTATCCATCGCCTAACAGATCCATCGCCTAACAGAATTGCAAGGGAGAGTCTATAATTTCTAATTTGGGGGAGTGTGTGGTATATATGGTAAACAGTGCTGCCCATAAACAACATCAGTGGCAAGTTAGGCAAGACAGAAGAGTAAGATGTGGCAGGGATGTAGGAGAAAAGAGATCAAGTACCTAAAATTTTAAGAAGAGAAGAGACAGGGGGGCGCCTGGGTGGCTCAGTGGGTTAAAGCCTCTGCCTTCGGCTCAGGTCATGATCCCAGGGTCCTGGGATCGAGGCCCGCATCGGGCTCTCTGCTCAGCAGGGAGCCTTCTTCCTCTTCTCTCTCTGCCTACTTGTAATCTCTTTCTGTCAAATAAATAAATAAAATCTTAAAAAAAAAAAAAAAAGAGAAGAGACAGGGAGGGGGAGGCACAAACAACTGAAGTGCAGTGTGGTGGTGGTGCTCTCTGGGCTCTCCGCACAGCTTCTGCGAGGCGGTATTCATCTCTGCCCTGGTGGATCTCTTTTCTCATTTGGTTTGCAGCTGTAGCTACCATTATTTCCTGTGCCTAGTGTTATTTGAAAGTTTGCCTCTTAAACTCATGTTCTTCTTGATCCTTTTGCTCTAAAGTATCTTCCCACCCTCAGATGGCTCCACCCCAGGCTTGCCTTTGTGTTCCACTTCACAGCTAATCATCTTAGATTAATACCAGGGGCACTTTTGCCTAATGGAGTTTGAGCCAGAAAGAGAGAGAGAGAATCAGGGAAAAAGCTCCTGCTAAGTGAATATGTCTACTCATTTTCTCCTGTGTTTTACAAGCTCTCTGGTATAAAAGAAATCACAGAAGCCAATGGATTAAATATAAATGTGAAGTAAGGAAATATGCGATAAAAGAAAGGCGGATAAAAACGTACTTGAGCCCAATGGGCGGACCATGTGGTGAGCTGATATATACTTTAATTCCGGCATCCCTGTGGCTAGCCAGGTTGACAACATTTCAAAGATGACAATTATTTGGAATAAATCCAAGATTATACTTTAAATAAAAATGTTCATAAATCATAGCTCTTCCACTATGAATAGGACAAGCACATAAGCAATTACTTACAGGAGCAGTATTATCTTGCAATTCAAGCTGTTTCTTAAGTTGATTTGACTAAAAGCTTATTTTTTTCCCCAAAGTGAAAAATGAAAACATTCAACTTGTCTTGCTTTGTCTTGTATATGAAGTACAATTAGATGAATCATTTATTGTCTCAAAAGTTACATGAATGAAAAATGGGAATTCAGGAAAAAGAAAAAAAAAGAGAGAGAGAGAGAGACATTGAACTTGGGCTAGCGCTGTGAAAGGAAGCTGAGTGGTTGGAGAGAATTGGGAACCATTCTCCCTAGTGAGAACATCAGGTGCTGCAAGGGCATTCAAGACTTGGGAAAAAGAATTTCTCTGTCTGTTGGCTTCCAAAACGATGGAATCCATAAGATAACTCTTTTTTTCCTGCTCTTTTTGTAGTGCATAAGAGTGAACAACTCTGACTTCTGGTCTTGGATCTGCCACATTCCAGTTTTGTGTACTTAGGTGAGTTTATAACCTCATAAGTGTCAGTCACATCATTTGTACAATGGAGATTTAAACCTCACAGGCTGGGTTTAAATAGTGATGCATGTTGAATTCTTAGCACATCTCAGGCACATATTACATGCTGATATGAAATTTTGGTGCTGATAAGGATACCATAAAGAATTTTTTATATAACTATATTTATGTATCTATCTCTAATATTGAGACTATTAATTTATGAATGCTGAATTAACTTATAAAAGATTATAATCTCGTAACTGTTTTCCTATCACGGCTTATATAACGTCAGGTGGTATGTGAGAGCTTTACTCCTTCAATTTCTCAGTGTAGACAAATGCTTCATTGCTACCCATAACTCTCAGTGATATGTCAACTGCTTTTTAAAGTCTAGGATAAAAATGGTTCAGGGTATGCTACCCATTCATTTGGCAGGGAAAATGGCTCTAACCTACATACTAATGGAATAAGGTTTTTTCTTTTTTTAAAGATTATTTTTTTGAAAGAGAGAGAGAGCAAGTGTGTGCACACATGAGGGGGGTGGGGTAGGGGAGTGTGGAAGGGGACCCACAGAGGGAGAGAGAATCCGGAGCAGACTCCCCACTGAGCTTGGAGCCCAGTGCCAGGCTCAAGCTGAGGTCCCTGAGATCATGACCTGAGCTGAAACCAAGAGTCTGTCGCTCAACCAACCGAGCCCCCCAGCACCCCTGGAATAAGGTTTTCTTGATGCAAAGGAAAGTTGTAAATTCAGTGAGTAAATATTACATTACCTAGCAGTGCATAAAATTCAGGGAGATGCAGAGAAGAAATTACGGAAGACAAATCCATATTAGTTCTGAATTAGATTTCTTTAACATGTTGAAAAATGCTAAAATGTAATGAGAATGGATATGTCCTGCATATTACTTTGGACAAAACTGCCTTTTAAAATGGGAAGTAAAAATGGTGATCCTTAATATAATGCCGGTAAATATCCATATGGACAAATTTTGGTAGGGGGCATTGGAACTTGAAAAAAATACTCTAGTATTATCTGAAAGAATTCATAATATCACATCAGTGATTTTTACTCTTTTTTTTAATTATAACTTACAATACAATGCTGTGAAGCATATTTAGTATGTGAATTGATCCGCATGCACACACACACACAAAAAGAATGTAAGTTTCATGAAGTGATGTTAACCCCAAATACATATAATGAAGTCTAATATTATCTCTTAAGTATTGGTGACTTTTGATAAATTAATTCCCAGAAACTTAAATGAATTATGACCTACTTACTTTAAAATATACTGTTTTATAAAATATCCAATTAAATTGTTAAAAATAAGAGTTATAAAGGAATCTTTACCTTATTATATACTCACATGTATCAGAAAGTATAAACATAGGAGTGAAACAACAGAAAGTCCTGAGTTATACCTGTGTTTATATAAACAATTTCACATAAAATGAAGATAAAGTTCCAATCAGGGATAAGATCATATATTGTACATAAAAAGTTATTAGTGTAGGTCTTAGTCACCTGAAAAATGAGGTTTAGATTCCCTATTTCACAACTTACATCTAAATTATTTGCCAATGCATTAAAAACATAGGTATAAAGAACAATATTATGAAAGTTATATAAAAAGTCATATAAAGAAAATTTTTTTTATTAGTTTCAGGTGTATAGTTTAGTGATTCAACACTTGTATATAACACCCATTGCTCAGAGCTCATCACAGCAAATGCCCTCCTTAGTCCCGGTCCCTCCACCCACCTCCCCTCTGATAACTATCAGTATATTCTCTATAGTTAAGAGTCTGTTTCTTGGTGGAACATAAAGCTGTTCTATGTAATTTGGGGTTGTGGAGGCCTTTCTAAGCATGACAACAGTCAGAAATCATTTTAAAAATTTACAGAACCAATTACCTGTAACGTACAATTAAAACCCAAATGACAACCTGTCATTTGTGTTTCTACAAATTTACCCAAGATAGAGCTACAAGCCTATGCAAACAATTAGTCACATAATTGTTTTTTTAATAATAGCGACAAAAATGTTTTGTGATATCAAAAAATTAACAAAAAAAGTGATTAAGTATTTACTACTTGAGTACATTATTTGTGGGATATACATGTGACAGAATATCTTTCGGCAATTGAAATACTGCTTTTGATGAATAGTTACTGACAAACAGAGAAAGTATTAAAAAACAGCTTCTAAAACAGTATGTATAACATGAATTTTGCCAGGAGAAGGAAATCAGGAGGAAAGAGAGTGAGATCAGAGTAATAATTCTTGGCTTCCTCCCTGAAAGTTTTTCTTGAACTGGCTGTGTCCAATAACCATGATCATATTTCCTAACAAGATGACTGAGTTGGGGCGCCTGGGTGGCTCAGTGGGTTAAAGCCTCTGCCTTTGGCTCAGGTCATACTCTCAGGTCATGATCTCAGGTCCTGGGATCGAGGCCCGCATCGGGCTCTCTGCTCAGCAGGGAGCCTGCTTCCCCCTCTCTCTCTGCCTCTCTGCCTACTTGTAATCTCTCCATATCAAATAAATAAATAAAATCTTTAAAAAAAAAGGTGACTGACTCTACATAATTGTCTATCCTTTTAGGTTAGAGAGACAATACTCTCATTCACATTCATTTGTACATAGGGTTGGTAATGGCTCGCCTGTGACAAGGTCTGGGTTATTGTCCTAATCTTTGTGATTCCTCTATATTGCAAACATTCGTAACTTCCCTCCTTTTAAAAATAAACCTCCTCAAATATCCATTAGAGTTCATTGTGTATTCAATCTGGAGAAGATATACATAAAAGAGTTTAAGTAAACACCCTATAGACCTCACTTATAATCCAAAATATAAGTATAAACTCTTAAATTATTTAAAAATATTTATTTATTAATTAGTTCTGTTTACTGAAAAGGCCTAAAGACAATGACTGACCCAGTAGGAAAGAGCATTCCCAGGATACAGATTGTGCTGATGGAGTAATGGATAGTACCAAGTCGGGGCAGTGGGGGAAAGATAAAAGATAACTCTAGAGCATCTTGATATACCAGAACGCATGACAGTCATCAAAGAATACTGGGACAAATGAGAGAATTTGAGCTTCTGAAAGGGTAAACATTGAGACCTTGGACTGATTGAATCAGAAGCTCTAGGGATGAGGTCTAAGCTCTAGGACCTATAGAGCTCCTGAGGTTGTTCCAATGAGCAGCCTGGTGGGCACCCTGTACTGACCATGTGTGCCTCACTTCGTAGCCTCAGAATCCCCACATCCACCCCAGCCAGCCTCAGTGGTACCCTTACTCTCCAAATGTAAGGTCACGCTTTCATGATGACAGGCCTCATTGGGAAGGGTAGGCCAGTTGAGGTGGCTACCATTTTGATTATGTCCAGACGAAATCAGAAGAATTTGGGAGGAATGCAAAGTAGAATGTCTGGAGATAAACCCATGACTGCACTGAGTAACTGAAGCATCTTAGCTCCATTCACCATTATAGTTTCATTACATTCCATGAAAAGTGTCTTGGCATCACATGTTTTTGCAAAAGTGTCTTTAAGTAATAGTTCTGAAAGGTGCTTTCAGGGTCCCTGTGAATATTTGAAAATAACTGCAATCACTAGTCATAATTTACTGTTGATTGATTCTTAATAAAATGAGGGTAGTTAAAGGCTCAGGAAAAAATAAAAAGGTAAACATTGAAATTAGTCTAAGCTTATTTACTATGTTTAAACAAACACTTAAAAATATGTTTAAAAAACATAATTTAAAAACATAACCTGCTGAAGATAACAGGGAACCAATTCACTACTTTGAAAACTGGTTAAATCAGAGGAAAGAAATCAGCATTACCCTGCCTTTACATATGAATTAAACCATTGGATAAAAAACTAGTAGGCGAGGGGTGCCTGGGTGGCTCAGCAGGCTAAGCTTGAGACTCTTGTTGGTTTCCACTCAGGTCATGATCTGGGGTGTGAGATGGAGCCCCATGTCAGACTCTGTGCTCAGCTAGGAGTCTGCTGGGGATTGTCTCTGCTTCCCCCAAATAAATAAATACACCTTTAAAAAAAAAACCTAGTAGGTGAGGGGAGTTGTCTTTGAAAATATTTCTTAGTTTGGATATCTGAAAAGACTCCTAAGACTCAACAGAACATGCTCACTTAAGGTTATTATCTAAAGTCAAAGATGGAAAGAGAGTGTAGGTAGGCACTGGAGATCAAGAGACATTCAGGTGCAAGCTCTCCATGATTCTTATTCATGGACAGATACACTTCACCTTTTGATTCACCACCAAGATCTGAGCAATGAATTTTGGCCTCAGGAGAGCTCAAGGCAGAAGCTTCCATGGAGTCTTTTATACCCCTCTGGTTTCATAACCACTCAGGCTATCTCACTAGTTATGCCAGTTGAAAAATTGCAGTAAATAAAGTGGCCTTAGGGTTGGGGGGGGTCAGCAGGGGAGTTTAGGGTTTTAAACAAAACATCATAAATTCCACTGCACTTATCTTGGTCAAGAATCAAAGCCAGACATCCAGGCACCCCTAGAAATAGAGAGACAGCTTTTCAAGATCAGCTGTTGATCGATTCTGTTCTACAGAGCCTCCTTGTGAAATTATTCCACCTAGTAAGTGAAAACAAAATAATAGAATTTGAGTATAGCTATTGCACAATCCTTAATGAATGAGTGGATCTAAGTATTTTGCCTTTCAGCTGCAAAACATTACAAAAAGAAAAGATACTTTGTGTCTCTTGTTGAAAGAGCACGCCCTCAAAGGAATCAATCCTGAGATTGATGGAGTTTCTGCATACAGTTGCCAATTTTCAGGAAATCTAAATGACAGAGGACAATGTTAAATTGCACCATGAGAACTCAATCAGCAAATCTAGACTCCAAACTCAGGTCACGTGCTTGTAGGTTCTTGAAGACACCATCAGTTGTGTG
The DNA here is from genome assembly GCA_002007465.1 of Ailurus styani. Lineage (NCBI taxonomy): Eukaryota > Metazoa > Chordata > Mammalia > Carnivora > Ailuridae > Ailurus > Ailurus styani. The sequence goes on from LNAC01000080.1 coordinate 206,637, forward strand.
TTCTTCACCTGAAAAATTGTATGGAAAAGAAGGGGAGAACAGTGGAATGTAAAGATTTTTTTAAATGTAAAAGATATCAAATTAAAATTTTGGTAAGACTATTATAGTGACGAGGCTGCACACATATTTTGGGTGATGAAACCATAAAGAAATGCAGAGAGAATGGCTCCCATTGGGATGAAGTGTGTGGTAGCGCTTCTGGGCTGGCAAAGTTCTGTGTTGACCTGAGTGGGATCACATAAGTGTTTGCCTTATAATATTTCACTCAGCAGTACTATTTATGTATGTGTGGTTTTCCAGATCTGTGTCTTATTTTACAATACAAAGTTTATAAATGAAGAAAGAGCGGTGGGGGCCGTGAGTGCTAAGATAAGGAGTCTGAATTTAACTTGATAATGTGCAACTATTTATTGATGATCTTTAGTATAATAAACAGATTTTGGAGAAATATAGGCATAAGCCTGAATCCCAAAGGGTAATTTGAGAATAGCTGAGTAATTAGAAATGCCACATTTAGAGCCATCTGGCATTAATTCTTGGCTATTCTTGAGAGTTCTCGATCAGATATGAATAAAAAATTGTTTCTTCATATGTCACAGATGTATTGGTGTAATAACCACAATGTATCTGTGACAGCTTCAGAAAAAGAGCAAGCTGGCTCAGGAGGAAGAGAGGATCAGGCAGTCTGTGGTTTAATGCCAGTGTCCTCTTTGCCTTCTTGTACTTGCATATTGCAGCGATGGATAGTAGAGAATGTGATCTTTGCCCCGAAAATATATTTTTTTAAGAATTTTTTTTTATTTGACAGAGAGAGAGAGAGAGAGAGATCAGATCACAAGTAGGCAGAGAGGCAGGCAGAAAGAGGGGGAAGCAGGCTCCCCGCTGAGCAGGGAGCCCAATGTGGGTCTCGATCCCAGGACCCTGAGATCATGACGTGAGGAGAAGGCAGAGGCTTTAACTCACTGAGCCACCCAGGTGCCCTGCCCTGGTAATATATTTAATTTTTAAACAGTTTGCTGATCTTCCTTCTGTTTATTGCTATTTCAATAAATAGATGATGACCTGGTTTCAAATGGGAGGTTTGATGTCCTTAAAATGATTGGATTGATGGGCAAGCAAAATTGCTATAGCTTTTAATGAATTTATTGGAAAGAATTGAAACCAGAAGACCAAAATGTAAAAGATTCTAATACTAGTTATCATAAGACTTCGCCGTGATTTTATTTCATTTTTTTAATTATTTTTTTAAGATTTATTTATTTTGGGGAGAGAGAGAGAGAGTATGTACGTACAAACAGAGGGGTTGTAAGTGGGAGAGAATTCTGAAGCAGACTCCCCACTGAGTGCAGAGCCCAAGGCACGGCCAACTTGTGGCCAACAGGGGGCCTGATCCCAGGACCCTGAGACCACACAGGACCTGAGCCAAAGCCAAGAGTCTACCACTTACTCGACTGAGTCACCCAGTGTCCCACTTCCCCATGATTTCAAATGGAAGGACTAAGATGGGGGTAAGGAACAGTGGTGGAAGGAAGTAGCTATTGCTACGGTAATAAAAATAGATTTTCTTCAAATACTGGGTGAAAGGTGGGCACTCAAAATAATATCTTGATATATAAATGCATTCGGGTGTTGTTTTTTTTTTTTTTAAGCTAGGATAGCAAGTAAAATGTGGTCTGATAGTGACATGTATGCATATGACGATATTGTGGCAAAAACATAAGGGGAAGGAAGGACAAAATAGTAGATTTTTTTATAAAGAAGAGAAAGCAGCGTCAACTATCCAATTCTGAGCTTTAGATGAGGGAAAACTTTTTTATTTAAAATGACCTGATAGATAATCTAAACATGAATATTCTTAAAGAAGTGCTTTATACATTTAATAACTATCATTTTGTATTTTTGATATTAAAAAAAACACATTGTTTCTTTTTCTTGAAATGATGCCTGATTTTTAACGTAGTAAGAGAAGCAAATAAAGTGTAAGTTGCCAAGGTTTATACATTTCCATAAAATCATAGGGAAACTCCCCACCCATACACACACACACACACACACACACACACACACACACACACGCAGTTCCATGGGAATGGCAAAGCTGGAGTTACTTGAATTATTACATTTGGTAACGTCTCAGGCTGAAGTAATACATAGTCAGACCCAGCACAGATGAAAATAAAAAAAAAAAGCTAAATACCAGCCTAGATATGCTTGTGATATGCTAAAAATGAATTTCAAGTACTAAAAGCACCACATAAGAGGAAACTATCAAAAAACTGCCAAGTTTGAGATTTAGAAATGTCACTCACTGATGCTGTTTCCAAACAAAAAGCTTTTATTCTTATGGCAGGTTTTCACAGCTTAACAGATAAGCTTGTGTTAGGTGTTTGCATGTTGCCTTTTAGAGGGAGGTATTTTTTAAAACAAGAAAGTCAGAGCGCATAAAGAAAGAAGAAGTTAATGGGTTAAAAACTGTGTAAATGTTACTCTAGTGAAATTACAGTTTGTTGTTCAGATGAATACTCTCCACTTCTCGTATAGCTTTAAATTATGGACAAATGCTTGCAATTGTGAACTCCCTACATTGTGGCTGCCTGTTCCCAGGCTTCATCAACCAGGGCTGTCCAATGGGATTACTGTAAGCCTTCACGGCAGTCTGCCAGGCACTGATGAGAAACTCATACCCCTGGATGTTAGATTGCTCTCTTTAGTCCAGCCTTGTGATGGCCGTGATTGCTGTCATGGTGTTAGGTTAGGAATTAGCATTTTGTGGCCCAAAATTTGCCATCCAGAACACACTAAAAAAAAAAAAAATCAGAGAATAGTAATTTCTTCTATCAAAAAAGGAATACAAGACTACCATGATACAGATGTCTACAAAACTTAGGTCGGGAAATGTTGTTGTGTGGTCCTGGTTGGCAAACTAATGCAGGGTGTGTTTGACTGTTAGCCCAGACCTCTGCTCAGAGACCAGTGGTTTTCATTTTATAAACCTAAGGTTGACTGAGGAAAATGTGGGTGAGTCTGGGAAAATGTTAAAATTTAAAAAAAATTGTGATCTTGAGCATTAAAGGAAAAAAAAATCTGAATCTCAAGAGGCCCCAACACAAATTTTTAGCATCATTTCAGTTCTTGTGTCTAGAAGCAATGACAATATAATATGTGCTTTCTTGTAATAGTTTCTTTCTGATACATGTCTGAGTAAACTGTGAAAACTGAAAGATAAAGGAATTCTGAAAACTAGAGTGGTAATTACCGTTAATTTTATTTGTATTTACGCCTTAAGTCATTATGACAAAATGACCAAAGTAGTGCTTTTAGAGCAATCAGTATTTTATGCCATTAATAATTCTGTTAAATATCCTTGCATTTATATTTTCTCTCTATCGTATATTGGCTTATACCTTTGTACTTACTAAACAATTATTAAAAACTACTGACTTTTTAGGTTTTTTTTAGTTTTATATGAACCTGCATTGTGGTTAGGACTTCTATATAATTTAATTCTGCTCTTTATGCTAGGGATTAATTACAGCAAAAAGAAAGAGAGAGAGAGAGAGAGGAAGAAAGAAAAGAAGGAAAGAAAGTGATTTAAATTTTACTAAGAAAAGATGATACAGTTTCCTTATCTTCTGGTTCTTCTTAGGCTTTCCAGAGACATGCTAATTTTTCCTGTCATTAACAGTGAGCAAGCTAGAAGGATTCTGACATGTGAGGTGCACAGATTCTGTTAGGAGCCTTGATATTTATCCACCCAAGCTTATCCATCATCTTTAATCATGCAAAAGGCAGAATTACTTAATCATTTCATTTTATTGAAAAGAAAAAGAAAGATTTACATTAAAATGATGACATGCAAGGAAAAAAATAAATTGAAAATGATTATGAGGAGAAAGTAATGCAGAGACTAAAGCTCCATTGGTTTTGTGATGCTCATTTAAAGCAATGATCTAGTCAAGCAAAGACATAAAAGCAACGGTGATGTGAGCGTTTGGGGTACAGCCATTATCTTTAGATTCCTCGTCTGCATTCTTAGGAAATTACGTGGGGAAGCGAAGACAAATAATTCAACATTAGACCTAATTACCTATCCCTCTTCGTTCTTATTCCAGATTGAATTATACCTTAATGATAATCTTATATAAAGAAACATGACCCCAACATTCAAATTCAACACCTTGAAGATCTTTCTACAAAATTCTTCTTTTAATTCCAATAGCACAAAATAAGCCAAACCTCTCAGACTGCAAGAATTATCAAGTTCTGTCTATGTGCAGCCGTGTGTATTTATTTTTCTCAAGCAAGCGTGTTTTTTTGTTTGTTTGTTTCTGATATATATTTTCAATGTTCTTTACTTTTACAGACAACGATGTATGTTTTATGTAAGCAGTGTCTCTTATGCACTGCTTTAGACAGAGCTGGGTGAGGATATTTTAAAATGGTTGGTACATTTCCACTGTTCTCCTGGTCTAGTCCTTCTATTTTAGGTTATTTCTATTTCTCCAGTTGAAACATAATATTCCAAAGATGAGGAATTTTAAAATGTCTGTGAAGACATTAACCGACAATTTTTAAGTATTTTTTAATAATGTAGGAAACAAAGATTTTTGAAATAGTCAGATCTGTCCCCCAATTTTTTTTATCTCAAAATATATGTTGTCTTGTAAGGTTAACATATTTCTGAGAACAATCTACACTTGAAGGGAGTTGTGTTTACAATAATTAATTACACCAAATAAGAAGAGCAATTATATACAAGGGAGTTGAAACTGAGAAAAAAAAATGTTTTGATCCTTCTAAGGCCACATAGTAATTGTATTTATTCTTTTAACCTTGAATAGATAGGTTTTTGACACCTACTATGTACCAAGAACTGTGCTAGCTATTGTGAGCAAAATTCATGATCTGCAAGATGTTTTATTATATTTTTACACATAGCATAAATTATTTGGAATCTAGAAAAAAAAGGTATGTTTTCTACTCTCCTACATATGTAATTGGTCATATTTTCACTAAACTTGAATATCTCCTAAATATATACATAGCTATACAATCAGTGATACTAAACTAATTCAATATTTCAGCATACTCAGACTGTACGTGGCATTCATAAAGTTTATTTTGAATTTAAATGGTACAATTTGAGATGATAAGAGAATATCACCATTTTTCATATAAACACATATAATCAACAAAACAGCTCAATGTAATTGAATATAGAAATTAAAAGACACAATTGAACGATTGAAATAATTTTTACATCTAAGTTACAAAGATTATATACAAACTCCATTCATTGTAATTTTGAAAACCATATAATCTATATAATTAGGTTTTAGAAATACATGATTTATGGTATCTTCCCTAAGGACCAAAAAGCATATATTAAAAATCAACTGTTCTTTTGCTCATCTAAAGTGTCTTTAAATTCCAGACTCTATAAATACCACTTCATACCACAATTCATTTGGGGAGAGAAAATTCTGCTTTTTAAAAAATTTAACTCCATTGATGACTTTGCTGCTGGAAAAGTCAATAATTTATTTTTACATTCTTAGATAGTCCTATAATTTATGCAGCCGTATGTATTTTTTTAACATATAATAAAAAATAAACAGAAAACATCACAATATATCTAAACGAGTGAAGTCTTTCAGAATTAATTAAGCAAATAAACTTTCATTTTTATACATATTACAAATTCGGTTTTATTCAAAAAGATATTCATATACATGTCTTTGAAAATAAGCAACTGATATTAATTGTATGAACGTGTATGTGTAGTAAATTTTGAACTCTATTATTACAAAATAAAAACAATGAAATAAAATGTGCAAACTATTACAATCTACATGTTTTTACATAAATCCAAATTAATGCTATGAACAAGTTTTTTGAAAAGAAAGTCACAATTCTTATTACAGCAGAGGAAATTTTAGTTCCTTTTTTCAGTGATCTCTTTTAAATATATTGTAGTATATTTGTCGCAGATGAAATCAAAGACCTATTATTTACTTTGATATTGATATAAAATTTAATTAAAAATACAAATTTCTGCTATGCTTTTTTATGATGCTGGTTTTCAAAGACAGAGAACAAATTAAGCCTAAATTATTTTATTTTTATATTAGTCATTAACCCATTATGTATTTAAACCTTCAAATAAATTTCTCTTTTTAAATATAGTTTTCTTGAAAGCACTCATATGTTTAATACTTGGTATCATCCACTACTTTGCAATGAAAACGAAAACTTAGGATAACAGACAGAAACAAAAAATAAGAATTGTGACATCAAATGTTAAGGGCATGGTAGCAAATAGGGTTACTTTAACTTTATGGCAATAGGTGGCGCTGTTACCTAAATACTCTGAATTGAACAGTGGAAATGGGTTGTCTCTGTAATTTCGTATATGTAAACAAATGAGAGCACAGATGTAAACTTTAAAAATTCTGGAAATTATTTTGTGATCATTATTACTTAATTATTATTTTTATTTATACAGCCAGCAGTATGTCAAGTAGAAATGCAGATGAAAATTTATGACAATAAGTATGATTAAATAGGAACGCTTTTAGTATGATTCATGAAAATGTTGACTTTTTAATGCAAATAAAAATAAACCACTTAATACTTTTCCTGCAAAATTTTACTTCGTAAATTCCTAAGCCTGTGGGAATTAGCACTGGAAATTGTCAGGTGTTCTCAAAACCAGACACGAACTCAGAATGCTTAAGTTGATTAATAAAACTCATTCTACCCTGCCATGTCTCTTCTGGCATCGTTCTGTGTGGTGGTATAAATAAGAAAGGTCTTATGTAATGTGTATGTTGTTAAATAGTGGTTCCTGACAATATGCAACCCATTAGGCTGATAGTGCAGAAGTGGAATTCTTTCACGACTGCCAACATAGGCATTGTTAACATCTGAAAGAGAAGAGAAAAGGAGTAAAACAGGCTATATATGTGTTCGCAGTGTTTATATGTAAGTGAGAATAGCAGTAAAGACTGAGCCCTTTCCAAGCCACACAGCACTTCTGTAAAAGCTGGATATGCTGACCCTATGGCAGACAGATTGCAAGAAGACAATTCCTTCCTCCGGGCAGACACAGCCTGTCACCAGGACGAGGCTGGCCAAGTTGGATGAAGGCTTGGTCTGGCCCCCATGCCTCCTGGCACCCTGTCGATGTAGCCCAGTGCAAGCCACAGTCTGCACCAAGCCTTGCAAACTCATTGTTATACCAACTGACCAACTAAGGGCTGATGTTCCTTCTCCCAAAATTCTCAGAAACAATGGCCAAGCATATATGATTTGATGGTCTTCATGACTATGCTGTCTTGGGCTTAGGCCATTCTATTATCTTAAGAGAGAACCGGGCGCCTGGGTGGCTCAGTGGGTTAAAGCCTCTGCTTTCTGCTCAGGTCATGATCTCAGCGTCCTGGGATCGAGGCCCGCATTGGGCTCTCTGCTCAGCAGGGAGCCTGCTTCCTCCACTCCTTGTCTCTCTGCCTGCCTCTCTGCCTGCTTGTAATCTCTCTCTCTGTGTCAAATAAATAAATAAAATATTAAAAAAAAAAAAAAAAAGAGAGAACCACAGCACTGTGGCAGACAGGGATGCATGATGCAAACCCCCTTCAGAAAGGAAAGACTTGCTTCCTTCCCTGCTGCCAATGGTGCAGGAACCGGGCCTCAGTTGCCACTGCTAATCCAGATTCCTTCTGCTGAACAGAAGCGTGTGGCCCAAGGCCACATTTCCTGTCTGGGAAGACTTATGCCTAATGAAAACCTTGGAGGAATCAGCCTCAACTTGGGGGAACTCTTCACGTTTACCCCGGCTCCAGAACTTTCCATAGAATGGGGTGAGACCTCTGTGGAGAGCAGATCACAGCTAGGTTTCTCCCTTTGCCCAGTGCTGCTTGCTCACTTTCCCTTGCAGGGGGGCTGATCCCTTGGGCATTCACAGACAACCTTCCTGCACAAGAACCTCCATCTTCAAGCCTACTTCTTGAGGGATCCAAGCTGTGCCCTGCATGAAGGTAGGATGCCTATTGAACTAGAGGCAATGGGGGCCCTTACAATATAAGGTTTTCTCCATTGTGCTTTACCATGAGAGACTGGAGATCATAACCATGGTAAGACATTTCATTTCATGTTTTTGATCATAAAAAAGACATTAAAGAATAAATAAAGGATTTTAAAAAAAGCTTTCATTGTAGTACCTAACACTGCTTGATACTAGAATAAGTAAATGGTCAATAAAGATTTGAACTGAATGCTATAGTGACTGGATACAGTTGAACAGTATGATTCTGTCCATGTTTATTGCACATCATTTATGTGTCAGTCCCTAGGGAGGAACACAGAGTTAACTAAGACATGGCCTCTGCTCTCAAGAAGCTACTGGATCAGCAGCATTTCCAGTGTGTTCTCAAGCCACATTAATGCATGCCCTGTTACTTAGGAAGAATCAGATACCAATTGTGTGGAGCAAACAATTCTCCACGCCTAGTTTTATGTATTTTATGTATTTTTCATGTGATATAAACCAAGTCATTTTGGATAACTTGGATTTTTGTGTAAAAAAAGATTTCTGTTTAAAACACAAGTGGCTCAGTCAGTTAGGCATGTGCCCTCGGTTCAGGTCATGATCCCAGGGTGGTGGGATAGAGTCCCACATGGAGCTCCTTGCTCAGCAGGGAGCCTGCTTCTCCTTCTGCCTGCCACTCTCCCTGCTTGTGCATGCTCTCTCTCTCTGGCAAACAGATAAATAAAATCTTGAAATACAAAACAAAACAAAATACCCCCCACAGAATTGTACTCATTCCTTCATCAGGTCAAGTACATTTCAGTTGAATGCCATAGTGAAAATTTATTTGCAATAAAAGGTGGCCCAGAAAGTATTATGATAGATAATTTTAATGATGACTATAGTTAGAGCTGCAAAGGTTCTTCTTTATCTACATAACTCTGCAGTAGTAAAAATAGGACATGTGGGCAACCACTGCCTCCATCTTCCTCCATGGCATCCTTCTCCCTCTGGCCAGATGAAAATAGATTCTAAAAATGGGCCTTAGCCCAGGACTTTAGGGAGTTATTATTAATTGATTAAAATAGACACTGGCCCCTATTTGCTACCCAAATCTAGTCAAATTGTATCACTTTATAGTACAAGGCACTAAACTGAGGTTTAGAAAAATGAAAACATTGCCTAGATATCTTTATCTAGGGTCGTGGTGCCCTGATTTTCCAGTCTAGTTCCCTTTCTATAACACTCTCTGGGCAAATATCTCTGCTGCAGAGCTATTAAACTACTGTGTATTACTAAAATTCTTTTTTAATGAAAATGGGAACCAGTTTATAGATTGATTTGTGTACCAGGATCCTAATGTATATTGTTGAAGCCAAATTATTTGGCTTCAGAATCACTGTGTTCCATATTGTGCTGATTAATCATGTGGAATCTACCACAAGACTCAAGGTAGCATTTATCTAATTTCTTATATTAGTAAACCAATTATCAAAGGCCAGTAGCCAATTTCAAGCTTTCATCAAATGTTGGCATTAGCATTATTAAAATTTCTAATATCTTGTTAAATCGACGAAGCAGATGAAGGAAAACTTGAGTGTCACTGTTTTATAACCGAGAGTGTCTTACCTTTTTTTGTTATAAAACATATTTACCTTTGTAGATAGGGAAAATAATCTATAATATTGGGCACACTGCTAATTCACCTTGCCACATTTTGCATTTGAACACGCCAATTACTATCAGACTGTACTCAGTTAATGAAGTCCATCTCATGGAGGCATAATACTTGGCAAAGCAAAGCAAAGCAAAGCAAACAAACCCACCCCATTTTTTCCCAACCACACTACAAGTGGAAATTTTAATAACCTATAAATTAGAGGAATGGGGTGCAATAAAATATGAAAAAGGGCAATTCAGAAGATGCCCAAAATAGAGGACACAGAGCAACAACCATGTCAATACCTTAAGGGATAGACTTTAAAAATAGTCATAGCTCTCATGATTGATGTTTTCAAGTGCCAGGCACACTTTTAAGTGTTTTTTGGGTAATTTGACATGCTTAATATACTTTATGATTGTTTTTACTTATGGTCGGAAGATGAGGTAGTCGAAGCACAGGGAAGTCAAATGACCTAGTGATGAACCCAATACTGGTAGAGGTGAGATTCATATGTGCAGGCAGTCTGATTTCCAGAATTGGGCTTCTGTGTTATTTATTTTCTAAGACCTATTTATTTATTTGAGAGTGAGAGAGAAAGTGAGTGGGGTAAGGGGCAGAAGGAGAGGGAGAGAGAATCCTCAAGCAGACTCCCCACTGAGCACATAGCCCAACGTAGGGTTCGATTGCAGGACCCTGAGATCATGAGCTGAGCTGAAATCAGGAATTGGCCACTTAACCGACTGGGCCACCCAGACCCCTGGGGTTCTGTGTTATTTTACTATAGTTGCCTCTTGGCAATTTGTAATCAATATTAATGATGAATATATAAAAGACATTGACATGAGGCAAATAAACATTTTATTCTAAAAAGTAACGGTGCCATGTAAAACAAATCTACAAAGACAACAAGGTTTCTAAGTCATAGAACTGAAGGCAGCAGCTGTGATTAGACTCCAGAAGCGCATTTGTCCTGAAATGATGTGCCGAATGCTGCATGTATGTGCAAGTGGGCTTATTTGTGGGCAATGAGTTCATAGAATTCATAACAATCTCAAAGAGGTCAGATTCCTGACATGAAAACTTTTACAATGATTTCCTTAGTATGTCATTTAACTTTACTCATGTAAACAGATATCTATTTATCGATCTACGTATACGTACATGCATGTGTATATATATATATATATATATATTAGCTAAGTCTGCATATAAAAGCAAATGCATATTCATGACTATATACAACCATACACACAGATTCCTAGCAAATGTTTTGTCACATGCTTTTAACAGGAGACGACACGGTGTCATATTTTGAGTAGCCCTTTAGCCTTCTATTTGTCCCCGACACTTTTATCACAAGGGAAGACAGCCTTACCTCAAAAGGTTATGTCAGTGCAAATAATTTCTCAAAAATGTTTTCATTAAAGAAAGGAACTGGAAAATTGTGATCACCTGTTGACTTGTGCAAAACTATTGAAGCAAAGGCTGGCAGGCATTTGTTTTTATGTGTGGTGTGTTTATACTTACTGTATACATACGTAATAAGGACAATCTTTGAAAAATTTGGTTCTAAATGTCAAGAACCAAAAAGAACTCTATCATGTGTGTTATTAATATGTTTCACTATCTAAAAGAATATTCCATCATGTAGTAGGAATGTCACATTACCATAATTTTCTTATACCAAATGCATGCATTTAGCAGGTACATTATGATAGCGTCTGCCCTGAAAGAACAAAATCCGTTTTGTACTGAGCTTCGTGATGTGCTGATGCTGAACTGTCCAATCTACTTTAAAAATAGATCAATATTTTAGAAGTAATTTTTGTTCCTTTGTTTAGTAATTCAATACATTTAAATAAACTGGCTTGGCATCCATAGAATACAGAGTATAATATAGTTTGTAATTATCATGTTAATAGGATCAAGGTGGACACAATGTTAAGTGGACAGAGTTGTATCTCTTTGTTTTTACTACTCGTTAAATTGTGCATTTTGTCTAAATTTAAAAATAATTATTAATCTTCATTTTTCTGTTCTGTATTAGAAGAGTCATTTATGATTCTTATGCTTACAAGTCAAATATAAGTTATTATGGGGATTTTTTTGTATTTAAATGTAGTTGAAAAAAAATATTTTTTGCAAAGAGTAAAACTGGGAAAATTTTACTTGGCTTATTGTAACACTTAACTTGAATTTTAAAATTTAGAGATCTGTTAAATATATGAAGATAAATTATGGTTGAAAAATATAAATTTGGTAATGTTCAGCTATTTGGGGTCTTCACATTTTCACATTGTTCAACTTACGTATCAAGGGATAATAATGCCACTGCTATCGCATGTTATATTTATAAAAACATAGCTTTTCTTTGGAAATCAATGGATTGATTTCAATTATATATTTAACAACTATGGTTACAATATTAGTTCATCTGCCTTACATAGGAAGCCTTATGTTTTCTGTTTAAATTTAGTAAATAATCATGTTTCCATTAGAAGCCCCAAATTCTACAGTTAGAATGCACGTTACACTAAATTTGCAAAATTGTAGATGCTATAGTAATCATCTGTTATCTTCTTAGGTAGAGCTGGGTTCTGGCAGAGATCAGGATTTTGTCAGACCTACCTAGAAGTTTGTTTGGTGCGTTGCTTCTTGATCATCAAATAACACGTATTTAGCATTGCTCTGCATGGACTGTGCCTACCCTGTTCATCTCTGCCCTTCCTCTTCCTCAGCGTTTCCCACTTGTCATCTCGTTGTTTCAAATAGCATGTCGGTGCTGTCTGTCCACACCATGTACCTTTAGACACTACCTCTGTCTTAAACTCAGCCTACAGTTCTAAATTTCATACATATGTATCACTGAATGCCAATCTTTATTTAAGATTGAATTCATGTTTACCGCTAAAATGCCTCTCCAAAAGTGGCATCTAAAGAGCACTAACATCCTAACATTGTCTTCCCAACTCAAAAGGTTTAGGATCATCCTCCTTTTTCCTCTTCTTTCCTAGTTGATAAATTAAATCATTGTTTATTTTTTCTTTCAAATAACTCAGATTTCTCTTCCCACCACTACCCTGTTGATTCTGGAAGTTATCATTACACACTGGGACTGACTGCAATAGCCTTTCAAATGGTCTCCCTGCTAGTTTTCTGCTCTCCATGCCATCTTGTTATCATCACTAAACACATGAGCAGATTACTATCCATTTCCAAAATATTTCATAGCTCCTAATTGTCTATCAGATGAAGGCAAGATGACTTGCCTTGTTATTTATGGTCATGAATAATGTAATCATGCATTCCTTCACACATATTGTGTCCAGCCTCACCTCAACCTCATTTTTCAACAAATTATTCTCTTTAGTAAAAGTTTTACTTCTGATGGTACCTCTGCTCATCTGTCTTATTACTTACACTTGTAATATTACATATACTAGAATGTTGTCTTCCCTGCCTACCTACCAGCTGTGCTCCTCTAAACTTTCCTCACAGTTATTCTCTAATTCGTTGAGGAGATTATGTTACACAGCCTTTTGGTAATCTTTCTTGGATTGCAATGATAAATTTATGTTACTTACTTTTTATGTTTTCTTTCCCCAACGACACTATGATCTTAGGAAAATTGGGTCCTAACTTTTTTTTGGCTTTTCACAACACCTTAGTGCTTACCATAATTCTACATGCTCAAGTGTGTCCCCCAAACACTTTTCAACTCTCTATAATATAAAATATTAAAAAATTGCCCAATTTGGGACAATTTTATGCTCCACAGGCTTACTTTTTCCCCTTTCCTGGGATGCTACAGTAGTGTGTTCATAAACATTTATGGTGTCATTGATGCCCTGATGTCTGACAAAGTTGTACTTGCTTCAACTAATATCATCTCTAGACCATTTTAGTTACTTTTATTTTCTTAATTTTTAACCCCAGGTGGTTAGTGTTTAGTTTCCTTTTTAATACTATTCACCCACCTCTAAAATCTAACAGTAGGAGAATTTAAAAATCCTTTGTTCAAGGGCACCCGGGTGGCTCAGTCTCTTAAGCATCTGGCTCTTCATTTCAGCTTGGTTCATGATCTCAGGGTCCTGGGATCAAGTCCAGCCTCTAGCACTAACCCCCCACCCCCTTCACGGGGCTTCGTGCTCATCGTGGTCTACTTGTCGGTCTGCTCCTTCCCTTGCGCACTTTTCTCTCAAATAAATAAAATCTTTTTAAAAAAATCCTTTTTCAAGAATTCAAACATTTTGCAGATGAAAGAAAACTGGGGGGTCAGAGGAGACAAAGGGATTGCACAAATCTATAAAACCACTAAGTGACAGAATCATTTGAATGGCTATCATCTGTTTCACGACGCATTGAAACTCCCGTTCATTGTGGTGTGTTGTTGTCCTGGTCATTCTCTGTCCATATTCCAGGAATACCTAGATACCATCTTCACCCTTCCTGACTGGTCCCTGGGATATGACACACGTCTTACATCATCCAGTCTCCCCTACTTTCTGAATTTGGTTGTTTTCAGCTGATGGGAATTGTCAGTAGGAGATGGAAGCATGGGAGAGATGATGGGGAGAAGTGTGAGCACTTTGCATCTGCTCCCTCCTGCTCTGGGCAGCAGGGAGTGTGTCCTTCTATGACCCTAAGGCTTCCATACCTCTTGAGAAGCCCCTCTGTGCCTCCAGTTCCCACTGGGCTCCAGTCACTCCGCTCCCACTGCCTTTGCAGAACTAGACTGTCTTCCACAGCTCTTCTTCGTTCCCTGAAGCTCAATTACACCTCCTTTAATACATCCTTCTTTAAAATGTCTCCAAATAGCTGAGTTATGTTCTCTTTCCTACCAGGAAATAGAAATGAACAATAGACAAACAACCACTTAAAAAAATGGGAAGAGTTTTTGACTCAGGTTTAAAATCCAAATTCAAATGTTTAATAAAGTCTATTATTGGTTCTCGCATCTTGGACAGCATTTTTTTCTTGCATTCTCTGCATGAAGTTAAATGAAAACTATATTAAAATGCAAGCATCTTCTAATTCTGTTAAGAAGAAGAATGAAAGAGAAGAGATTTTTGTCAAAGAATATTCTTCTTGAATTTAAAACGTATATATTTGGAATTTTTATCATTTCTTTTGAGCAATAAAATGCTTCTGGTAAGGAGTAGCTTTTTCCTTTTCCCTTTACATGGTAGTGAGGTTGTTGAAGGATTTCTGTGTGATGGTGCAATGTTTAAATTAAATATAGATTTGGGAGTCTGAGCCTGCTGAGACGAGTGTGCTGAAAACATGAATGGACCAATCACAACAAACTGGAATGAATGATGGTCATGGAATTGGCTGGCACTTGTTTATTTTGTAGACAAACAATTTGACTTTTTCTCAGCCTGAATTGAAACAAATGGCTTTAGTGTTGTCAAGATTAGATGATTTAGTCAGAGTTTACATTTTAAGCAAGTCAATTCTTAGGTTCCATTAAAATTACAGTAAACAGGAGACTAAAAAATAAATTTTGTCGTTGCTACTTGCTCTTTCTCCAGAATTTTGTAGCACAATAAACAAGCTCTATTTTTTGTCTATTTTCACTGTTGTAATCTCCAAATCCAAAACAAATGTTGTCAATCCATGCAATTACTTCCAGTCTTTAAAGATGTCTGTCAAAACTTTATGGCTTGCCGAGAATATGTGTTTAGAGACTCTAGTCTTATATACCTTAAAGACACACTGAATTTTGTCCTATCTACATAGCCGTAAATTTTTGGCAGAACAATCTGTCCATTTTGTCTCAAAACTCTTTGAAATTTAAAGTATTTCCCCCTCTTATAGCCCTTCTTTGTCAAACATAGATTGATACCTCATAGAACCAAACTTGGATCTAGCACTTAATTAAATTTAAATAAAACACGAAAACATATGATTGTGTTATTTTGCAATAGAGAGTTGAGAAATAGACTCCTCCGAAACAAAATTATGATATGACACATGAATTTAGTAAGGGAAGTACAAGTAAAATGCCTTGAGAATTCAGAAGAAATAGATTAACATTATTTTTTTATACTAATAAAGTCATTCTATTTGTAAAGATATGATATAAGCTGTCTAGCTAGACTGAAAATTCCTTGAGGATAGAAACCAGGTGTAGGTATCTCTTCATGGACAAAGCTCTACTTCTTGTCCACAGTAAGAGTTCAACTGCTGTTACAGAGTATTGAAATGTTAGTGATATTCTGGTGTGAGAGAATTAAAAATGGCACGGTGCTCTTTGATCAAGTGTTCTAAGAAGGTTACTCTTCCCAAGAAGGGAACCAAATTTAAAGTATCGATCATCAGAATAAGAAAAAAAGCATGAGCATGCAAGATGAAACACTGCCCTTCACATCCAATGCCCCTGAACAATAGGTAATCCCTGAATACCAAAACTATGATGATCTTTCAATTTCCTGTCAATTGCTATCTTCTGTCACCAATTTCCAAGACCTACATCAATAGGAGATAGTCACACGCAAGTGCTAGATCTCTTGTACGTGCCACAGTTCAATTCTAAGAGTACTGAGTACCCACCTCACCTTCAATAACTTTCTGTCCTACACTACTTGTACTACATATCTGATGACCAAACTCTACTTTGCTCTTACTTGAAACAACTCTAACCCTGAACTCAAATTCCATAGATCCCCCTTTCTGACCTTCTAGCTTGTACTCCATCCACATCGGTTTTTAGATCATTTTGGAAAGCTTCAATCCATTGATCACCATAGAGGTTAAGATTTGTTGAGTGTTTTGTATGTACTGTAGCCTATGGATACCATTCGCTCATGGCTTTCCCCTCACGCTAAACTGGAAGATTCCCAATTCTGAATCAGTCCAAGTATCTGTCCTTTCCACATCTGAACTGCCTGTTTAACACTGTTGGGGAAATAACACAATAGTGTAAGTTGTTGCCACTTGTATTCACGAGGAACTCTGCTGGGAAAATTCAACTCTTATTCATGTAGTTTTCTTCTGTTCACGGAACCTGTTTCAAATATCTTCTTGGTCAAAGTAACTATTCTTCCTTTGATTTTCAGAAATAAAAATGAATTTCTTTCAACTTTTCAGATGAAACAGAAGCTGTCAGATAGGACCCCCCTCAACTTTTCATCATAAAAATCTACAACAATGCAGGTCTCTGCACCATTCTTTCTTGCTTCCCTCCTGCTACAGTGGAAAGGGGATTCATTCTTCTACCCAGAGACACTTATTCCAGCTACACTTGTGCCCATGGCCTGTCATCATTCATCTATCATTCCCTCCCTTGCATGAGTCTGGCCCATTCTCATTTTACTCCCACTCGAGTGCCCTGCAGCCTCTCCTACAGCCTCATTATACACAATTTAAATTGTCTTTCTGGATCTGTTCTTATCCACTCAAACACCTTGCAGTTAATTGTCTGCTTCTTACTCCTCCTTCAAAGTCATATTTCTGAAATAGCTTTATACACTCCCTATTCAGTTTCTTCTCCCATGACATCAGTCTTTTATCTATTATACCACCAACTTCTTCAAGATCACCATTGGCCTTCCCATCTCTAAATTCAATAGGTAATTAGTACTATCTTGCCTCTAAATCATATTTTCATAATAGATTAGTTACTCATCATTGGTCTTACTCTCTCTACATTCAATAGGTAATTATTATTGTCTCACCTCTAAATCACATTTTCATAATAGATTAATTACTCAAGTAATATATGTAAAAAGTAATACAATTGTCCAAGACTAATTTCCTGCAGATTAGCTTCCAAAAAAGAATATGACCCTCCATAGAAATAGGTCACATCTCAGTGCTTAAGGCAACCAAACTTACCCAACCTCAAGATTTGGACCCCAGCCTCTTAATCTTGCCATGGAAGCAGCTGTTGCTTCCCTAAGCCAGAATGCTGATATGGTGAATTCTGCAACCAGTTTGCTATATAATTTAGCTGTAAGAGCAAGACTTAGACCCCAACCCTTCATAGAATAAGGAGAGGCCAGTTACTATTGGCCCAAATTGCAGTCAATTAGCTTTCGGTCTAGAGTGGGAATGAAGATTCTGCCAGATCATATTTCTATCGTATCCCCTGAGTGACCAGGTGAGAGGCTGAGTGTTCCCTAATATTACAACTAAGAAGTCACATAGCACGAGTTATTAGGACACCTCACCTGGAATCTGAGGAACAGCCTTAATGGACCCCTATGTGCTACATAAGAATAAATGGGAATTGGGGACCTGCTTACTGGCTACTTATCTGGGCTTGGCAGTTTTCTCCATTGAATACTACTGCAGTAGGTAGGGAGAACGTATGCCTTGGCAATTTGCCTTTATTTGCAGGAAAACTTATAGACATTTTTTGTTTAAAATTTAAACAAAATAAAATTTATGTAATAAATTATAAATTCTTTTTCCATCTTCCCAGATATCTCTCATTGCCCCCAAAATAACCATCATTAACTTTTTGACAAATTAATATATATTTTTCCTTTGGAGGTAGAATATACAAACGTAATATAGTAAATATATAGTAACAGGGAGATAGAGATTGAAAGAGAAATACATAAGAATATTTGTTAAAAAGTACATGTAGTCATTTACATTTATTATTCTGCACATTGCCTTTTTCATCATAATTTGGAGATGTTTCCTTGCCAGTATTCATAGCTCTGCCTCATTCTTCCTAACAGAAGCTTATTATCTGTAATATAGACAAATCATAATTAGATTAGCTGTTCTCCATGTCGGAAGACATTTCATCGAGTTCCAGTTTTTCATTATTATAAACAAATCTGTAGTGGACACCCTTATAAATTGTTCTTTATAGTATTTCTGATTATTCTGCTGAAGTATATGAATGGTAGGGAATAATTATATTACTAAAAAATGTTATTTTTTGATGATCAGCCTGGTGTGAACATGGAATAACACCATGGAGAGTTATTAAAGAAGGTAAAGAAATTTATTATATGCACAAGAACTGGAAGAGAGAACCACAACTTGTCATTCATGAGGCCATGCAGGAGGCACTCTGGGAAGAAGGCTGAACCAAACAGGTGGGGAGCTGGAAGAGACAGTGCAGATCCATGGGCAAGTGCTTTTTTTGAGTCAGGCCTGAGGACATAGCAAAGGCTTGGGGGGATTTCATTTGCATATTTGGATATTATAAATATATGTATATGTTTAGTTTTTGCTTATCTAATGGGAAAAAACAAAACAAAACACAAGTCTGTTACCTAAATAATGAAATTATTAATTAATGAAGTGATTTACAGGCTTTTAAGGTATTTATTGACCATTACAGTCTTCTCAATACACTTTCTATCTTTTATTGTTGTTTTTACTCATTTAGAGAAATTCATTACAAATTATGGAGAGTAATAATTTCCCCAATATATAATACATTTATTTTTCATAAACTTTCAATGTTATCCTTTAGTGTATGATCATTTAAAATGTCATAAAATAAAATTCATTAATACCCCCTTTGTTGATTTCTGTCTTTTATGTATTACTTACGAAGGCTTTTTGTGCTCCTCAGATTGCGTAAGCAATTTCCCCTATTATTTTGTTAATTAAAATTTTGATTTTGTTTTTGAAATATACCCATGCCTGGAAGAATTGGGCTAAAGTCTTCAACCATAGTTAGTAAATATCAACTTCTATTTGCATTTGGAACATTTATTTCTTTACACACTTTGGTGAATTCTTCGGCTTAAAAATTTTTCTTTCTTCTCCCATAATTGATTCTTTCTCCCTACTTTTAAGGCTCTGAAACTCTGAAACTCTTATTAGAGAATGGTAGTTGTCCTGGATAGTGAGTTCATGCTCTTTTTTTCTCCCCCAATACTTTCCATAGCTGTTGCTTGTTATTTTTCTGTGTTCTGAAGATTTCCTTAACTTAACTTACAATTTATTGATTTTATTTTTTGACATCATTTTCTCATTAAGTGTATATCTGTTTTAAAAAATTTTATAATTTAAAGATCTTATTTTTAATTATCAAAGACTGTGTCTTGTCTTTTACTTAATCCTTGACAAAGCAACTCATCATTATTGTTTTATAAAGTATCTTGCATTTCTCTGAAGACATGGATTCAAATTCATCTGTTTTCTGAATAATCCGTTTCTTGTGACATCAAGTATTTTGTGTGTTTATTCAATAGTTACCTTTGTGAGGGATATTTCCCTCAATTATCTAGAGATATCTGTGTGTCATTCATAGCCTTGGGAGTTGAATACACTTAACAGGCATGGGTCCTTGTAGTAGTGCAGTTTATTTTCCAAAGGTCACTGTAGGTGACTGATTCTGAGAACTGTGCATTTGGCTGCAGTGCATTATTGGTTGACTTTATTTTAGAGTGTATAGATTTGCAGGTAGACCCTGCAGAAAAGTTTGTATACTTCTCTTGTGGGAGGTACGTGCTTTTCTTTCTTTAGAGAGTGGTGGCAATTCAGTGTTTTCGCAAGCTCTGTGTTGTTTCTTTTTCTCAAACTCTCTCTCTTTTGGTAGTCAGCATTTGTCCTCAGCACAAAGAACACTTACTTTTTAAAAGTCACGCGGTTACTTTATTCTCTGTTGAAATGATGTTCCTGGGTGCGGCTCAGTTTGTGTCCCCACACCACCATCAGTAGCTGCTTATTAAGAATGCAATTTCTTTAATTAACTAATAACACTGATTATATTTGTTTTCTACTGATGTGTAACTAATTGCCAAAATATAGTGGTTTAAAGGAAAAACTCCCTTATTGTCTCAGAGTTCTAGAGGTCAAAAGTCTAGGAATGGCACAGCTGAGTTCTTTGCTCACATTCTCACAAAACTGCCATTGAGATATTAGCTAGGGCTAGGGTCTTTTCTGAGGTTCGGGATTCCCTGCCAAACTTATTCACAGTATTGGCACAAGTGAATTTCTTTCTTTCTTTCTTTCTTTTAATGGTATTTATGTGACAGAGAGAGAGAGAGATACAGCGAGAGAGGGAATACAAACGGGGGAGTGGAGAGGAAGAAGTAGATATTCCACTGAGCAGGGAGCCCAATGCGGGGCTTGATCCCAGGACCCTGGGATCATGACCTGAGCCGAAGGCAGAGGCCCAATGACTCAGCCACACAGGCACCCCACAAGTGAATTTTTAAAGTTGTAGGACTGAGGTCCCAGCCCCTTGTTGCTCATTATCTGGGAGCTGCTTTTTGCTCCTAGAGACCACCTGCATTCATTTCCAGAAGATTTCTCCATCTTTAAGGCCAGCAGGAGAGAATCTCCCTCAAGTTGACTCCTTATCCTGCTTCTAATCTCTCTGATTGTCTTGCTTCCAACCTCTAGACTTCCTTTTAAGAGCTAATTTCATTAGATGAAGCCCACTTAGCACAGACTCCCATTTGATTATCTCAGCTGATTAGACATTTTAATTACACCTGCCAAAATCCCCTTCCCAGTATACTGTAGCATAATCATATGGATGATAGCCCCTCACATCCCCTGGCTGTGCCCACACTCAAGGTGAGTATATAGGCAGGCTATTATGGATACTAGGACTCCCCCACCATATTTAACCTTATACTTTGCAGTTATAGCTCCACAGTGTCAATGAGGGTAATGTAATGTAATTAAAGACCAAATGGATCACAACATATCTGAGAGATTTATTCACTGAGTTATTCCAAATAAAACCAAAAATGATCAACAATGCTATGTTTTGAGTCCGACTCAAAGGAGTCGACATTTGTCGGAGTTTGTATAGTGTAGCCAAAATGTGACTAAGCCTCAGTAAATTCTGGTGGTATTTCCTGAATCCTCTTCGTCTTGATTTCCTTACCCTCTGATTTATCCAGAGAGAGTACTGTGTGTGGTGTCCATCAGCCTGTACCCTAGCATGACGTTTTCTGGGGTTCTGAGTCTCACTGGGACCATGGCCTCTTATTGTCCTGCTGCTGATAAGCCTTCTGTAGTCTTGGGCCTGTGGCAAGGCTTAGGCTACTGTATTACCACTGCTCCAGCCTTACAGGAAATATTGTTTTCCCCTCACTACTTTCTTTTAAAAATGTTCTCAAATTCTTTTTTAATTTTCCACTATTTATCTGAGACCAGAATATAACATGTAGCAAGGCTTTTCTGAGAATGTGAGTGTAAGGAAAAGGAATTATAATTGTAAGCAACATATAACCACCTTCTAGTCCTAGCAGTTCTCATAGCCCACAGGTTTAGGTTCATAGTCATGCATCCAATAGATACCAGTTTCCTTCAAGCATCAGGATCGCTGTTAAGAATCTCCATGCTTTAAAAGGAGGGGCTAGTCTTTCCTCCTCCAGGGTGAGGCTTCCCTTTTCCCTTGTTACTTTCTTCCTCATGACCTGCCTCTTTCCAGGAAAGTTGGCAGTGTTAATATATCATCCTAGCTTGGGGGCAGAATTCAGAAATATTGCAATATTTTAAGTAGAATTTTTTTTTTTAAGATTTTAGTTATTTATTTGCCAGAGAGAGAGAGAGACAGAAAGGGAGAGAGAGAGAGAGAGAGCACAAGCAGGGGGAGAGGCAGGCAAAGGGAGAAGCAGGCTCCTTTTGGAGCCTGATGTGGGATTTGATCCCAGGACCCTGGGATCATGAACTTAGCTGAAGGCAGATGCTTAACTGGCTGAGCCACCCAGGTGTCCCTAAGTAGAGATTTAATATTAAAATTCAGGTATTACAAGGTCCCTGGATTGAGTGGTATAGTGAGAGTCAGAGTGTAGTTGCATGTGTTTAAGAGTGTAACACATCTGAATTTCAGAAGTTAGAACATTGTTCCTGCTGCCATTACTACTGCCGATAAAATGCCTTTTAACGTTCACAAAACTGGTGGTCAGACACAGGAATGCTGAGTTGGGCTACCACAACTTTGTCTAAACATTCATGTCTCCATGATGGTCCTTGCCAGAAGAAAAAAACAAAGGGAAGTTGGCTCTAGTTGACAGAACTCTAAGACGGCTCCCAAAATCCCAGCCCCATGTTGTTCAATTCCTGTAATCCCCACCTCTTGAGTGTGAGTACAACTTTTAAATAAGATGGGATATCTCCCATGATTGTGTTATGTGGTCAAATGGATTTTAGGGATGTAATAAAGGCCCCCAATCAGTTAACTTTGAGTTAATCAAAGGAAGATTGTCCTGGGTGTGTCTAACCAAATCAGGCAAGCTCTTAAAAATGTCAGAGAGCGGGGCACCTGGGTGGCTCAGTCAGTTAAGTGTCTGTGTTCGGCTCAGGTCATGATCTCAGGGTCCTAGGATCGAGCACTGCATCAGGCTCCCTGCCCAGTGTGGAGTCTGCTTCTTCCTCTCCCTTTGCTCTTCTCCCCACTTGCTCTCTTTTTCTCAAATAAATAAATAAAATATTAAAAAAAAAGTCAGAGGGATTCACACTGCCGTGTTGGCCTTGAAAGTGTAAATAACCATGTCGTAAACTTGTGGGGAGTGTGGCATGGCAGCGGATAGCAGATAGCCTCTGGGAGCTAATCACAGCCCTCAGCTGACAGCCAGGAGAAAGCAAGGACTTCAGTCTTACAACCACAAGGAATTAAATTATGCCAACATACAGTGAGGTACTTGACTTCGACACCTTGATTGTATCCCATCTCAACACTGTGAGAGGACTCAATTCATCTGCAGCCTCATCTGTATCCATGGAAACTGTGAGATAATAAATTCGTGTGTGTGTGTTTTTAAAGATTTTATTTATCTATTTGATACAGACACAGAGGGAGAGGCAGTGAGAGAGGGAACACAAGCAGGGGGAGTGGGAGAGGGAGAAGCAGAATCCCTGTTCAGCAGGGAGCCCGATATGGGGCTTTATCCCAGGACCCTAGGATCATGACCTGATCTGAAGGCAGGCGCTTAACAACTGAGCCACCCAGGTGTGCCAAATTTGTGACGTTTTACGCTGCTCGATATTTTGGTAGTTTGTTATGTAGGAATAAAAATAAATACAATGTCTTTCGTCTCACTTGTGCCTTACAAACTCGTGCATATGCACCTAACTGGTGGAACCCTAGTTGTAAGGGAGTCTGCACTGTGGAATTCTTAGCATCTTAGCCTCTATGCTATTGGAAAATATGTAAAAAGGAAAGGGAATGGAGGTCAAGTAACAATATACAATATCCTGCATATTTAATATCTAAATATTTCAAAAGGAAATTCTGGTTTTTAGAAAATAAATGCATGGTTATGTCCAGTTGCCTCAATAGCATATATAATCTAAAATCATTTTTTCTGCATGTTTTGTTTTACAGTTAAAAATAACACCATTTAGGGTAGAAGATATGAACAGACACTTCTCTAAAGAAAACATAGAAATGGCTAACAGACACATGAAAAAATGTTCATCATCATTAGCCATAAGGGAAATTAAAATCAAAACCACATTGAGATACCACCTTACACCAGTTAGAATGGCCAAAATTAACAGGACAGGAAACAACAAGTGTTGGCGAGGATGTAGAGAAAGGCCAACCCTCTTTCACTGTTGGTGGGAATGCATGTTGGTGCAACCACTTTGGAAAACAGTGTGGAGATTCCTCAAAAAATTAAAAATAGAGCTACCCTGTGACCCTGCAATTGCACTACTGGGTATTTACCCCAAAGATAGAAATGTAGTGAAAAGAAGGGCCATATGTACCTCAATGTTCATAGCGGCAATGGCCACAATTGCCAAACTGTGGAAAAAGCCAAGATGCCCTTTAATAGATGAATGGATAAAGAAGATACGGTCCATATATACCGTGGAATATTAGGCAGCCACCAGAAAGGGTGAATACCCAACCTTTGTATCAACATGGATGGGACTGGAGGAGATCATGCTGAGTAAAATAAGTCAAGCAGAGAAAGTCAATTATCATACTGTTTCACTTACTTGTGAAGCATAAGGCATAACACAGAGGACATTAGGAGAAGGAAAGGAAAAGTGAATTGGGGTAAGTTGGAGGGTGAGATGAATCATGACAGACTGTGGACTCTGAGAAACAAACAGGGTTGTAGAGGGGAGGGGGCTGGGGGAATGGGTGAGCCTGGTGGTGGGTATTAAGGAGGGCATGTATTGCATGGAACACTGAGTGTGGTGCATAAACAATGAATCTTGGAACACTGAAAAAATAAAATTAAATTAAAAAAAAAAAAGAATATGGAGGACAGAAGCCCACATGCTCCCCACTTGTTCCCCTGTCTACTTATCAACAAGTCCACTTTGGAGCCTTATGTTCAGTGCTTTTAGGGATATATTTTGCATGTATTTCATGGGTTCAGAATGCATACTTAGAAGCAAATATGGTTATTGTTTAATCCTTCACAATTAACCTATTTTTGCATAAAAAATAATAATACCATTTATATGAGGTAAATAGTGTTATCTAGATTCAATTTTATCTAACCTGGTCCACTCCTTCCTCCAATGTAAAGAGAACAACAAGTGTTCTAGAATTTTTTTGGTGTCTAAGGATTTGATAAAAATATACCCATGCACATTTGAGATAAATAATGGTTTGTATCTGCATGCAGTTGGAATACTTAGAAAATAAGTCTATATGCTTTACATAATCACTCTTTGTATTTTAATAGAGGAGATAAATTCCTTAGAGTTGCAGCTCCTTTGTATTTCTTTCTCCACCCATTTTCTTTCTTTGTCATTTTTGTTGTGATCTCTGGTTTACATTTGCAAAACTAGGACTCATTTTGTGGATTTGCTAGAAAATTTGAACCTTTTATTATCTTGGACAGTTTCTGAGGGTTGGGAATTTGGGTGCAGTTTAGCTGGCAGTTCTAGTTCACAGTATCTCATGGGATTACGGTGGACTTGTTAGCAAAGGCTGCTACTTCTGGAGACTTGACTAGGATTGGAGAATATGCTTTTAAGATCACTTATATGGTTGTTGGCAAGGGGGCACTAGTTCTTTACCTGCTGCGTCTCTATAGTGCCGCTCGTGACATGGTTTTCCAAGAGCGAGCCATTGAGAAAATGATGGTGAGAAAGAGAGAGAGAAAGAAAGAGAGAGTGAAAAAGAGCAATTGATACAGAATCCTTTTTGTCTCTTCTATTACCTAATCTTAGAAGTGACATGCTATCACTTCTGCCATATTTTATTGGTCATAAATAAGTCACTATGTTTAGCCTTCAGTGGGAGGGCATTACACAAGGGCATAGATACCAGGGGGTATGGAACATGGAGGGCCATCTTAGAGGTTGCTTCCCAAAACATGGTATTTGTAATAAAAACTAATGAGGAGAAAAAAAGAAAGTAAAGCAAGGGTACCCAAGGCAGGGTTGAATTTCTAGGCTGATAATACTGGTTGCATATAGTAAGATCTGAGTTGTATCATGTCCTTCCTATATGTCTACCAAACATAAATGTGGCAAGATTGCTATCTGTGCCCAAATTTCTCTCTCTCCATCTTACAAAGTAATTAAGCTCTGGGGTTTTCCTAGTTATCTGGCTGCCCAAAATATAGATCATATTTCCCAATCTCTCTTGGAACTAGATATAGCATCTGCTGTGAATAAAAAACTGTAGAAAAATTTGAGTTGTGCTCTGTTATTTCCCTTTTTTTCTCTCTTAATGATTGAAATGTGAACATGGAAGGGAGCCATCTTGGATCACATGGATGAAAGCAATCCTCTCGAGATAGCAAGACAACAAAATAGGAGGAGCACAGGAACTGATCCTGTGGAGATGTCATGTTAGTCCTCTATTGTTTACCTCCAGACCTTTAGATGAGAGATAAACAACTGCTTTTGTGTTTAAACCAAAATTATCTATGCTAACAGAAGAGCCAAACTCATATTCTTTTTTTTTTTTAAAGATTTTATTTATTTATTTCACAGTGGGAGAGAGATCACAAAGAGGTAGAGAGGCAGGCAGAGAGAGAGAGGGGGAAGCAGGCTACCTGCTGAGCAGAGAGCCCAATGCGGGCCTTGATCCCAGGACCCTGAGATCATGACCTGAGCCGAAAGCAGAGGCTTTAACCCACTGAGCCACCCAGGCGCCCCCAAATTCATATTCTAACTGCATATTTTTTTCAAGCTTTTTGGACCACTGCCTTTAGTTAAAAATACATTTTAAATTGCAACAGTACATATAAAAATATATAAGTGATTAAGAGTTTTTACAGAAGTATAATTATAATTACTTTTAGCATGTACACTCTAAAATATTCTATTCTACTCTACTGAATTCTATTTTATTCTTTTCCATTCCATTCTATTGTTTTATTCCATTCCATTCTATTCCATTCCATTCCATTCCATTCCATTCCATTCCATTCCATTCCATTCCATCCTATCGCATTCTATTGAGACAAAAAATGCTGGATACTACCTACTAAATCAATTTCAGGACTCACCAATGTGTCACAACCTATAGTCCAAGAAACACTGTCAAATTATTATAATAAAATAAAAATGATGTACTTGTGTTATATGTTATATGACAGACGTTCCCACCCTCAGTCTCTTAAATAGAATTAAAATTAGAAATTTTAAATTATTATTAGTTCTTATATGTTGTTTATTAGCAGTTTATAATGACTTCAATTCTAATTCAAGTTTTTAAGAATTCTTTCGTAATATTACAGAGAATATACTGAGTGCTTTGTGTTAATGAGTTTTGTGCTAGGTGAATAAGACACTATTTTCCTTAAAGAACTATAGTCTATTAAGACAGATCAACATGTAAACAGATTAATTAAAATAGAATATGATTATTACTATTGTAGCTCATATATAGTGGTCATGAGCTGATGAAACAACAAAACCTCATGTGTTTGTAGCCAAAGTTGAAGGAATCTTCACTTCCTTCTGGAATTTTTTCCTTCTCTACTAAATAGCCTGAAACAGAACATTCCTGAATTTCAGGACTGAAAAAAAAAAGTTGTTTGAGTTAAGAACTCCAAATTCTTACTCCTTTTCTTGTACACAGAGTGTAGGTCTTAGAATGAAAAACAGTGTACATGAAGACTGTGTGATAAACATTATAAAACTAGTATTTCAGTAGTGATTTTGTCCATGTTTATTGAGACTTATTACAATGAAAAAACATTTATAGCTTTAATGCTCAAAATCCCTTTGTCACTTCCAATATCTATGACATTTTAAAGTGACTGATCTATCATATTTTTTTCAAACTAGAATCTTAGAAATGTACTTACCTGTCTACTTTGTATTAACCTGACTCTAACTGGAAGAATTTCCTTATCTTAAAAGAAGCAGGAGTGTGTTCTTGTAACAAAAATCTTAAGGGTAAAACCAGGTTCAGGCAGAATGAGACTATTTCTTATTTGGTTGGAAAGTGTTTGTGGACATTTGATGCCAATCTAAGATTCAGAGTTGGAAGGCATATTAAGAATTCAGATGAGCTTAAGCTCAAGAAATAAAGGAGATCAGTATGTTGTGAAGAGAAAGGGGAAGAATGAAAGTGTAAAACTTTGAATTTCTGCTTGTTCTGTATTAATCACAGTTCCTTTTAGTATGTATCTCCTTGAAAATGGAACCACGACACATTTGGAATATCTTATATAGGATGGCAGAGAACAGGCTATTTAACTAGTGGCCAAGAACAACCTGATGTTCTGAGCTACAAATTGAAAGTGAAGGTTACTTTCTTGTAGACTTTATCTTAAAGCAGTAAAACGGGTAACTGCAGCTACAACTGAAAGTATTGATTTTGTAATTTCAGCAAATTAAGAACAAGACAGAAAACCTATTAAACCTTTCCACTGATTGCCAGGGTACTTTTTGGTGATTCTGAGGTTGACATTAAAATTACATACACCTATCTCTTGAAAGTAGAACATATACATTATATAGAAGATGATAAACGGAATTGTGGTATGTTTTAAATGTGAAACTTGCAAAGCCTGATACTATACATGTCAAATAGCATATCTAATTTTTGTACATTTTCATAAATTGTGGTTAAAGTTAGATGTATATTTATTACATTTTAATAAATTAAACTTTTCACAGAATCAGAATATTTTTTTAAAATAAAAAAAAAAGAAAGAGACTCTGATAATAATGTAACAGATCAGAACATTATAACTAATGACTACATAAAAAATAGATTACAGGGCACCTGGGTGGCTCAGTGGGTTAAAGCCTCTGTTTTCGGCTCAGGTCATGATCTCAGGGTCCTGGGATTGAGGCCCGCATTGGGCTCTCTGCTCAGCAGAGAGCCTGCTTCCTCCTCTCACTCTGCCTGCCTCTATGCCTACTTGTGATCTCTCTCTCTCTCTGTCAAATAAATAAATAAAATCTTTAAAAAAAAATAGATTACAAAGGCTATGGAAAAAATGATCAGATTATATTTTTTGTGTCCAAGAGCAAAACAAACCTATTTTATAGTTACGTGGAACATGTCAAATTTTTTTAAAAAATGTATTTATTTATTTTAGAGAAAGAAATTTATTATTAATTAATTATTTTAGAGAGAGAGAAAGAGAGAGCATGTGTGTGTGTGTGTGTGTGTGTGTGTGTGTGTGTGTGTGCCAGGCTGGGGGTAGGGGGAGTCTCAGGCAGACTCCACCATGATCATGGAGCCCAACATGGGGCTTGATCTCGTTAGCCTGAGATCACAACCTGAGCCAAAACCAAAAGTTGGTTGCTTAACCAACTTGGCCACCCAAGTGCCCCAATGTCAAACTTTTAAAATGTAATTTTAGGTTTCTTTAAGTGAATATATTAAAATTTACATGAGTCATAATATCAAAGAAGAAATTGATTAGGAAAAATTTGATTACCATGATGAAAAATAAAATACAGGAATTTTATTCAGTGAAATAAATTGAGTGAAATTTATGTCTTTTCACACTCATTCTACCTCAAATATCGTATTTCTTAGTAGGTATATAACATTAGAAATTGGGAGAAAGCTTTTGTCTGCAATTAGGGAAAATCACAACCACCACAAAAATCTCATAAACTATAAGAAACATATAACAGATTGGGGCAGCTCTAGGTTTAGTTAATTCAGTGATTCAATCACACTTTAAAAAAAAAGTTGTTCTTTTTAATCTTTCCATTTAACCTTCTTTAGTGTGCCAGTTTTATCCTAATGATTGCAAGACAGTGTTGATGTTCACATGTTCATCAAAAGAAAAGGATCATTTCTTTCTTTGCAGCTTTTTTTAAGAGAAAGGAAACCTTTCCCAGAAGCCATCTAGGTTATTTTCCCTCCTGCCTCATTGACCAAAATTTTATAAAATTTTTATGACTTTCCTTATCTCTGGTAAAGTAAATGGAACAATCAGAATTAGTGTAGAGTTTTAATCATGATGAATTAACACACGCTTAGGATGAGGACCTTCCCTAGAGGTGTAATAACTCTATAGATGGAATAGATTCCTGAACCAATCATGGCTAGGAAGAAGGAAGATTGATTTAGAGTAGCCAGCGACAATGCCTGTCATAGGGTTTGTCTTTCATTAAACTGAATACACACACAGGTAATATACAATGAGTTGGGAAGTTGTCTATGGTTTCAGTAGTGCACTTCACATTCATAAACTAAAAGCAGAAAGAAAATTCTCTGAAATATCTGGAGGAATACAGATAGAATTCCATTTATCTTCCAAAATATAAATGTAAATAAATGGTGCATAATATTTTATGTGATTATTTGAATATTACTGGAAGCATTTCAAATGATTTTAGGTCACTTATAAAAAGATTTAATTAAGTCACTGGAACATGTGTTTTACAGTTTTTTTTTTTTTAAAAAAACCTCAAAACACTTGGCTTCCACTTACTGTTCTTATTTTAAGTGAACCATATTGTAAGTTCCTCAAAAGTTTATAATCATACCATCAGTTATACTGATGTTACTGATATTTTTTTTGAAGATTTCACTTATTTATTTGACAGAGAGATAGAGAGAGAGCACATGTAGGCAGAGTGGCAGGCAGAGAGAGAGGGAGAAGCAGGCTCTGTGCTGAGCAGGAAGCCTGATGTGGGGCTCTGATTCCAGGACCCTGGGATCATGACCTGAGCCAAAGGCAGCTGCTTAACAGACTGAGCCAGTGAGGTGCCCCTGATATTTGATTCTAAGGGCACTTGATTCTAGGGACGTTTGATTCTATCTCTACACAGAGAAATTTTCCACTATGGCAAGAGATTCCTTTTAATATTGGACTATTTTTGAAAAAGGAAAGGCATAATCAGTTAACTCACCCTCGCAGTAGTGAAGGTCAAACAGCATTAAAAAGTGTTTACAACTAAACACCAAATGCATGAGCTGTATTTTCCTTTTCTTCCATCCTTCCTTTCTTTTATATATATATATATATATATATATATAGAGAGAGAGAGAGAGAGATATATATATATATATATATATATATAGAGAGAGAGAGAGAGAGAGAGAGAGAGAGAGGGAGTACATTGAGCAGGGGAGGAGCAGAAAGGAAGAGAGAGAATCTCAAGCAACCTCAACACTCAGCATGGAGCCCAATGCAGGGCTCAATCTCATAACCATGAGGTCATAACCCAAGCTTAAATTGAGTCCCAGGCTCAACCGACTGAGCCACTGAGGCAGCTCATCTCTATCTCTCTTTCATTAACTCATTCATTTATTACTTCATGCATAGATGTTTATTTACCATTTACTATGTATCTAGGACTGGAATAAGCAGTTTGAAAGATACAAAGATGAATCAAATCATCATTTTCCTTCTTTAAGGAGATAAGTCTGCTAAAGGAGTTATGTTCAGAAAAAAGTAGAGAAAGTATGTAGTTCCAGGACAGAGGAATGGATAAGGGAAGTTAAGGGAAACGAACCTTAAATCCTGGTGGAAGATCAGGAACTGCTCTATAGAAAATGATCTTCTACTTCCCAAACTAGCTTACAATAAATATTACTCTGCCTCTTCATTCTATTTAAACAGTTCTCTGTAATGAGAGGCAATAAAACAAGGAATTTAAGAACATGATGTGAAGTGAGAATCTATCTCATTAGGTGGGAAAATCTCCAAATATATAAAATAATATCAGAGGATGGGTGGGCAAAAAGACAGATGAAAATACACTGCCCACAATATAAAAAGTAAAAATACTTTAGAACAGTGGAAATATTTCCCCAAATCTCTTTTATTCTGGCTCAAGATATTGTTTATAAATGCTGATTTACAAGTTACATGATTATTGACAGAGAGGTTATTTTATTATCAAGTAACTTTCCCAGAATTCCATGTTATTAATGGTATGCAACAAAGTATTAGAACACCAAAGCAAAATAAATAAATAAATAAAAGTTTTGGCATCAAAATGTTATCTAAATAGAATTGTTTTTATTTTTTTGTTGTCGTTTATTTTTTAAAAGATTTTATTTATTTATTTGACAGAGAGAGACACAGCAAGAGAGGGAACACAGGCAGAGGAAGTGGGAGAGGGAGAAGCAGTCTTCCCACTGAGCTGGGAGCCCAATGTGGGGCTCGATCCCAGGGCCCTGTGATCACGCTGGGAGCCGAAGGTAGGTGCTGAACGATTGAGCCAACCAGGTGCCCCTAGAATTGTTTTTAATGATAGATTTTTGTGAAATAGTATTTTGAACCCCCGAGTGAGTTTCATATGATTATCATTTGATAAATTCAACCTGAAAATAACTTTAGATATGTGATTGGACAAAATATTTTGTTAAATGCACTTGATACAACATGATAAAAGATAGCTGGTTAATTCTTGTGGATTCTTATACTGAATAATATCACCTCTGATCTACTCAGTTAAATCTTAAAGTAAGTATGATAATACAGTATATTCTAAAGAAAGAACATAAAATAACATCATCTACAAACATAAGAAAGAAAAAATTAAAATATGGTATTGACAAAATGTTTCTGAAATATTCATATCAAAAGATTTCTCATAATCAGAAGACATAAATACAGCTCAAATGGCACCTAATGTCAATATGTTCAACAAGTTATTTAATTTGAGGAAGTATGTTTGAGACATTCAGACAAGACTGAATTTATTTCGACTTTGAAAAGTGCCTAGGAAGTCTCCATTTTTCATGAGACAATATGAAAAACTTTGGCTGATAGAAGATATTTTGACAGCCTAACTAACCAGTGTTTCATCTATATTACTAAACCTAACATTTTCAAGGCACCGCAGAATGTAAATTGTGATCATTGACCCAAAGGGGAAAAGTGCTCCATTCAAGCCCTATGCATTGGTCTCTGTCAGATGGTTGCTAGTCTGCCCAAGAACCTTGTGTCAGTCATCTTTTTCCCAACTTGCAGCATTATATAGCTGTTACATTAAACTCAAACTGGAAAAAGTCAGGAAAAAAGATAAAAAATAAAAATCAAATTCTCATTTTTATGTTCTTCAGATTATTTGATAAATTCTGATGCATTTTCAGCATGCAAATATTTCTAATCAAAAAAGTCCACCTGTTTCTAGACAGAATAGCACATATAATGGTTATTTAAGGTCATTCCATAAAGTAAAAGTTCTGCAGATAGACTCATTGTGGCCTAGATGGCAACTATGTGGATCAACAGTACTCTCTCCAATGTCCATGACAGATATTAACCAAATACTCAGAGCAGAGTTTTCAGCTGAAACCAAATATATCTTCAGAATTGTCCACAATATAATACTAATACTCCAGGCATTCATTACTATTTTATCATTTGAAATTTATTTGATATCCTAAAATTACGTCAAATACAAATTCTGTGAATGTCTAATAATTGTCGTAATGAGTCTGATGTGGATCTTTTTTATATTTTGAATATTAAAAACTTCCTATTTACATTTGCAAGTTACTCCTAGTAGGATATTGCTAAGAGCAAGAAGAAAATTAAGACGTGCAAAAAAAAAAAAAGAAAAAAAAGAAAAAAATTAAGAAAAGACCCTATTTAGAGAATACAGAAATTTACACAATTAAAAATGACTTAATTATAAATATAGCTTATAATTTAAAAATAATGTTTATGTGAAAATAGCTAAGATAAAAGCAAACTTAAACAACCTACTAAAAGTATTATTTTGCACAGTAGGAAAACAAGTTAATCTTTCCTGCTTGGTGTGGGATCCGACCGCTAAATCATAAATTTAAGTTAACAAAGATATCTGGGGACTTGAAATAGCTACAGGGATCCACCGGACAACATAACCTTGTAGATCCTTGGCAGAATCTCTTCTCACTGTCATTCAGTATGTCTACAGAGCCATCTTTTGACTATCTCCACAGTTTACAAGTATACAATGCAAATAGACTTAATTGACAATTGGTCCAGTCTCCCAATGGTCACCACCTCATAGAATAAAGGTAGTTATGATAGGAAGAACTAAAGTGAAACCTCCTTGAAATGACAACCTCTACTCCTACCTGTTAGCTTTTCTCTCTTACACAACACTGCACCACTGCTAAACCAAAAGGATTTCCTAAGGGAGTTATTGAGATTATTACCACCATCGCAAACCAAAGATACCAAAGATGATGACACGTACAAAATGTCCATTTAAGTCTCCTTTTGGTCAGCACAAAAACCAGATGGGTCTTAGGGATGATTACAGATTACTGTAAACTTTAAGAGGGTAGTGACTTTGACTAAACTTGCCATTTTAGATATAATATTTGTGTTTTCATCACTGAGCAAACAACATAGTCTTTGGCACCTTGTATGTAGCTACTGACTTAAAAACCGTTTTCTTTAACTGTATTAATAAGGACAATCAGAAGTAGATCACTTTCGTCTGGGTGGGAAAGTAGTACATCTTCACTGTTTTAAATTACATTGGTATCAACTCTTTGGTCATAATATAATTGGTAGGAATATTGAGCCTTTTCGTATTCCACAAAACTCCACACTGGTCCATTCTTATTATGAAAATATGCTAGTTGAACTTGAGAAACAAGAAGCAAGAAGTATCCTAAATACTTACAAAAGATCACAAGCCTGCTAGAAGATGAGATACTAAGTCAAGAGAGACTCCAGGCTCCTGCCACATTAGTGAAATTCAGTTCAGTTTTCTGGAGCTTGTTGGAGTAGACCTTCCAAATTTAATCTGATTATTTGTTTTTTAACATTATCAGAAAATATGCTAACTCAATATTGAATAAATGACTGAGAATCTAGAACTCTTAGAAATAAAAATTTGGGGTCACTCTACCAGGTACAAAACACAGAAGAATCAAGGTGTTGGAGAAGTCAAGGAAGTCAAGGGAAACATTGATGGAAAGAAGCCCCGACCAGCTGTAGAAGTAAAGACCATGACAGCTATGCCAATTTTATGCTAACATGTACATAACTTATAAAGTTAGAGGGACTTTAACATCTAAATTTAAAAATAAGGGAACTGAATGTAAGTAATATAAAATGAACTATTTATGGTCATGCAACCCGTTAATGACAGAAGCACAGTTGAAGGAAGATGAAAGGAAGGCTCTGGAATGGCTGGGGCCAGGGATAGGGCAACTGGTGCCTGGTCTAGAGACAATTCTGCAGAGTGTTTCCCCAGGGTGAGGTGCCAAGGGTAGTTTGACCATCTCTCCTGTAATGCTCCTCTTAGGGCTAAGCTTGAGAAAGAAACATGGGAATGGATGAATAAGCAGAAAAGATTACATTTCATCTGAATTTCTGTATCTTAGTTAATAAGTGCTTTATAATTCTCCCCAAGGATAATCTTTCTTGTTTGGTCATCATATTTTATGACTTGAGAGCTTATTCTAGTGGTTTTCCTCAGTTGAAAACTGTCTATCATACAAAGGAAATGATGTCTTTACCAGCAACTTCTAAGTAACACCTTTTTAGTTTAAAAAAGAAGGTTGTTCATTCTTTTTTTTTTTTTTAGATTGCACATATATGTGAAATCATATGGTATTTGTCTTTCTCAGTCTGACTTTAGCATCACACCCTCTAGGTACAAAAAAAAAGTCTCTGTCATAAAAATCTGGAAATCTAAAAGTATCATCTATATTTTTGCCTTGTAAAAAAAAAAAAGAATGTTAACATTCAGTTCCTTAGTTCCTTTTCCTCCATTTTAACACAGAATTGTACAATATATACTAAGACAGACCATAATTTCAAACATAAGGAACTGTTAGTTATTTCTTTTTATGTTTTTATATTCTTGTAATGGCTTCATAATAGCATATAGATTTATCGTAGATTAATGTTATTAGATACTTAATGTTTTGATAATTTTATGACTATAAAACTAACATGATAAGCATATCTGCATATTCATCTTGTACACATTAAAAAGTAGCTCCTTAGGAGAAAACCTTTGAGGTAAATCACTAGGTAAAGGAGTATATAACATTTTAGATGCCTGCACTAAGATATGGAATCATAGTAATACATTGTATTTATACAATATTAAAATAGCTATTCAGTAACATAACTTGATTTATTCAATTCTTCTTTTATATCCCTCAGCAATACCCTGTAGTTCTTTTTTATGTACATTTTTGTGTATTTCTTATTATGTTTATTACTGACTATGCCATATTTTTGCTGCTATTCTGAATGGATTTTCTGTTTCACTATATGCTCAAGTTAGTTACTACTTGCATTAAAAAAAGGTATTGATTTTTACATACTTATTTGAAAACAGATACCTTTTTGAACTGTTTCATTAGAATATTCAAATATTTTTACTAGAATATAGTATGTTTATTCCAGTAGGACATGAAAATTGTATTTTAGATCTCAGGGGTCTAGAAGATCTAGTTTTTTAAAAAATAAAAGATGTAAAAAATAATAAAAATAACTCATCTAGGTATAAAATTCTTCGATTACAATATTTCCCTCAGATTCTGGTTTAATGACATTTTGGTCAGATATTCACAGGTCTGCTGTTGGGAGGTTACTTAATACTCACAAGATCCTATACAATTTCCTGATTTGAGTGGACTTCATTTAGCACCCTGTGACCTTCTTGTGATGATTTTTTTCTCCTGCCCCAAACATCTGATGATTTAATCACGGTGACTTTTGAAGTCTATAGTCCACTTCAATCCCAGCAAACCCTGCTTTTAGGGAATTTTCCATCTACAGAGACAGGCGTCCCACTACTTTTTGATGTGCTCAGTTCTTTTTTGGAAAATGTTCTTCCTAGGTGTTGAAAGAGGCGAGCAAGCAGAACATTAGGAAACTTCCTCTGGTTGCTTTGGAGGTTTGTACTTGTGGCATTAAGGTATAGTAGTGCGGTTTCTGTTACAGATACAGACTGCTGGGACTTGAAACAGAGGGAAAAGTAGAAGAAACCTTCCAATTGTTTTAACCTAAACTATTTTGTGGATGTCCTATGAGGAAACACTTTCATAGATTTTCTCCACCAAGTGAAGAAATCTCCATTTTACTCTAAGGCAGATGGAAATGTCCAATATGCAGGTACAGGGCTGTCTGACTGTGAGGTGTCTTCTTTTTTCTGTCTGTTCCTATGAATTTTAGTGGAAAGAGGAAAACAATATTAAAAATTGCTAGGCAAGTGGCATTTTAGAATAGATTTACTTATTATCAAAAATTTAAAATAAAGTGCTTGTTTTACTAGAAAATGTCATTTTTATTTAGAAGAATTTCCCTTTAAATAGTAGATACTTACAAAATTACCTAATTTTCTTTTCTGTTAAAAAAAAGTGCTGAAATACCTCAAAAGCCAAATTTATTGCTAGAATAAAGTGTTAGAATTATTACAAATACACCCTGAAAATTATAATAGAAAACTTGACAGCTTATCCAAACTTCTTCAATTTTTATCAATTTATATAACTATTTCTAAAATCTTTAGAAATAGTTATATTCTAAAATTTCTCTTAATGCTTCAGACACATACTATCTGGAACTCTTTCCATTTTGACTTTTTTTTTCTATTTCTCTTATTTTTTTTTGCTTTGTTCACCAACTACTCAAATAGTCATTGTATATATTCACTAGGCATATGACATATAATTCTCAGGCATTGATTTGGATTTTAGTGACTTTTCTATTTGCTTTATGTTTTTGGTATATTGTGCTTGTTAATCCCATTAAACTGTTCTAAACTAACACCTCCTTTGGTAGTTTTTGGATAATTTAGTTGGTTTGCTGGATCTGTCAGAATAAAATCACTTTAAAATATTTCTTCATGGGATAACTGGCTGGCTCAGCTGGTTAAGCATCAGACTCTTGATTTTGGCTCAGGTCATGATCTCAAGGTCCTGGGATGGAGCTCTGCACTTAGTGTGGAGTTTGCTTGAGATTCTCTGTTTCTTTCTCTGCTCCTCCCCCTCCTCCCCACCCTTTCTCTCTGTCTAATGAATAAATGAATCTTTAAAAAAATAAAAAATAAAATTTTTTGTGGAATTCTCATGCTCTAACAATAAAGTATATGTTGCTACAACCCACATAAAAATCATTACACTATTGTTTTCTCCTTGCATGTAATCTTTGAATGAAGATTTAAATTTACACTTTTAACCTGATACAATAGAAGCTGATTTAAAAAGTTGATTACAAAAACAAGTTTCATTGATATATGTTGAGCTCTACTATTTAAATTTATTCAAATGCATTGGGCACCTATGTGATTGAAAAATTAAAGGACAGGTAATTGAACAGAATTTTCAAAACTGGCAATATTCTTACAAGAGTGATAGATACATTACACTTTTCTGGGTGGAATGAAATTCTGTGAATCATTAAGTTCAAAACAAATGAAGGAAAAATGTTTATATGTGGGATTTATTTTCCATTAAACATATACATCTCGGGCGCCTGGGTGGCTCAGTGGGTTAAAGCCTCTGCTTTCGGCTCAGGTCATGATCCCAGGGTCCTGGGATCGAGGCCCACATCGGACTCCCTGCTCGGCGGGGAGCCTGCTTCCTCCTCTCTCTCTCTGCCTGCCTCTCTGCCTACTTGTGATCTGATCTCTCTGTGTGTCAAATAAAAAAAAAAAATCTTAAAAAAAACCATATACATCTCTCCCATTTCCTTGCATTTTACATTTAAAAGGAGTTATTTTGGTTGGTACATTTTTTTTTCTTTTCACCTAGTTTTACTTTTTGTCATGGCTTTAAACATTATATTTCAAAGATAACACTGAAAGTTCTCTAGGGATTGGTGTTGCTTTATTGAGTGATCTTTGATCAGATTGTAATGGAAAATCCCTGCAGGTGATTTAAAATGTGTACATATATTTGAATACATAAAATTGTATTTTTTTATTTCATCCATTTTTGACACTTCTAAATATGGACTTACTTAGCATGCTGGCCCAAAAATGATGGGATCATCTTGAGGGTATATTTCAAAAGAGTGACAGTTTTAAAAATTGATGATGAAAATAATTGGATTTATAAATTCTTTGAAACCCAGGGAGTACGTGTCCACAACAGTAGTAAAAGCAGCTATGGAGCATATAGAAACTCATTTGAAAGATATGTAATATTCTTGTTCCATTACGTATGTTTTAACTATTGTTAAGCATCATGGTGTTCACAAGCTTGGATGGCTTAAAAATTCAATATTAATACAGCCATTTATTTAAGAAACTGAGAGTTTGTATATAAGAAAAATCTGTGATATTACCTTTATTTACATTAAGTCCAAAGATCCTAGCTTTATGTATATATTATGTGTTTTTATTTAGGTTCACATTAGGTTTTTAAAGAAAAGCAATACTAAAAATTAGGTGTATCCATTTCTTTAGATGTCACTCATTAAATTACCATTTTTCTCTTGAGACTACATTTACACTGGTTTGTGTTACATTGTTAGATGGGGAGTGCTGAGAAGCCATGTCTAAGATTTGAAATAATTACAAGTAGTCATGCTGGGATTCATAGTCACAATTGATAAACTGCTTCAGAGTAATTCTCCTCTGTTTACTTTTGACAATGGAAGCTATAGAAAGGGTTTAAAACACACTTTTCAGAAAAAAAAATAGGCAAATAAACCACCACTGCCAATAACAAAATGGTAATAGAAATACTTGAGGTCAATCTGAGCTCCTACCTCTATGTCCTGTGTTCTTGTGGTCAGAGTTGATGAACTGATGGATGGACAGCTGCAGGCACAAGAAGAAACACAGATGAGGTGCAGGAAAACACTGCTTATTATATTCATAGGTCCTAGAGATAGAGTTACTGCTGGCTGTAAGGGACCATGTGGGAAGGTTGGGGGGTAAGAAGTGGACTCAACCAAACACAGCAGGAATCCACAAAGTGCCTTTGTTGGAGGTCAAGGTGGAGTACAGGAGAAAGGCAAGAGGAGATTTCAATGATGTATTTGAATGTTACTAGATCATGGTCAGGGCATGGCAGGAAGGGCAATTCTTGGCAGGGAAAGGTCATCCTTATCACACTAGTGCACTTGGTCACTTGGGCAGAGTGTGTACGGTGGGGACGTTCAGTCAGCAGAAAAAAAGTACGAAGTTTCAAATTTTACAATATACTTTAACACTCCTAAAGATCAGGAAGCAATGTTATTCTATGAGTGTGTTCAAGGTCCCCAAGACCGTTCTCTGGTTAGGTTGTTTCCTAGAACGATTCATAGAAATCAGAAAAGCTGTATACTTATGCTTTATTACAATGAAATGATGCTGATCAAAATCAGGAAAAGAAAAAGGCACATAGAGCAGAGTCCAGGAGAGACAAAGCACATGTTCTCCTCTGCCTGTGCAGTCATAGAAATAGAGCTCAGCGATTCTTCACACATCAAAGTGTATGACATAGTGCCAGCCAGAGAACTTCATCTGGGCCTTGGTGTCTGGGATTTTTATTGGAGGTAGACATGGAGCATCCATTGCTGTTGACCATAATTACTCAGACAGAGGTCGAACTGATTCCACATGGCCCAGAGTCCCCACCATAAATAACATTGTTAATATAAACCCTCTGATGTGTCCCAAGTCCCCAGGTAAACAAAGATACTATTATCAGGGAGAAATTCCAAAAGCTTAGACATTATCTTCCAGAAAGAGGCCAAGAGACAGATCTTTCTTTGGAATGTGCAGGGCTTGAACATCCTAGACCTCCTAGTCAAACTTTCTTTTTTTTCTTTCTTTTTTTTTTTTTTAGCTCTAGTGAGGTATAATTGATATAAAAAAATAGCACACATTTATGTATACATCTTAATTAATTTGGACATATGTATAGACTTATACCCATAACCATTACCATTACCATAACCAAATTCTAAATTATCCATCACCCCCCAAAATGTCCTTATGCTCTTTTGCATTTTGTTTTGTTTTGTTTGTGTTTGGTATGGTTTTCCTAGGACACACAATATGAAATTTATTCTATCAACATATTTTGAAGTCTACAATACCATGTTGTTAACTTTAAGTACTGTGTTATACAACAGATCTCTAGAACTTATTCATATTGCATAATAGAAACATTGTACCCATTGAAACAATTTTGATTTCCCCCACCCTTCACCCCTGACCTGACAAACACCATTTTATTCTCTCCTTCTTTGGGTTTGACTATTTTAGATACCTCATATAAATGGCACCATGGAATATTTGTCTTTCTGTGATTGGCTTATTCCTCTTTGCATAATATCCTCTAGGTTCATCCATGTTGTTGTAAGGGCAGGATTTCCTTCTTTTTTAAAGGCTGATTAATATTCTATTGGTGATATATTTCCACATCTTTATCTATTCATACATTGATGGACATTTGGGTTATTTCCATATTTTGGCTACTGTGAATAATGCTGCAATGTGGGAGTGCAGATTTCTCTGATACTGATTTTTTTTTAAGATTTTATTTATTCATTTGACACAGAGAGAGAGATTACAAGTAGGCAGAGAGGCAGGCAGAGAGAGAGGAGAGAGGAGGAAGCAGGCTCCCTGCTGAGCAGAGAGCACGATGCGGGCCTCGATCCCAGGACCCTGGGATCATGACCTGAGCCGAAGGCAGCGGCTTTTACCCACTGAGCCACCCAGGCGCCCTCTCTGATACTGATTTTAATTCTTGTGGTTAAACACTGAGAATTGGGATTGATGGATCTTACAGTAGCTCTACTTTTAATTTTTGAGGAAGTTCCATGTTATTTTCCATAGTAGCTGTACCAATATGCATTCCCACCAATAGCATATAAGACTTCTCTCCACATGCTCACTAATACATATCTTCTTTATTTTTTAAAATAATAGATATCTTAACAGTTGTGAGGTGACATGTTCAGGTGGTTTTAATAAATATTTCTCTAATAATTAGTGATTTTGAGCACCTTTTAATATATCTGGTGGGCATTTGTATGTCTTCTTTCGAAAAATACTCAAATTTTTTGCTTCTTTTTAAGTTGGGTTATTTGTTTCTTTTGCTGTTGAGTTGTAGTAGATTCTTACATATTTTGGTCATTAATCATTTATCAGGTCATTAATCATTTATTTCTTATTTTGTACTTTGCCTTTTCACTCTCCTTGTTATTTTATTTGCTGTGCACCAACTTTTTAGTTTTATGTATTCCCACTTGTTTACTTTGTTGCCTGTTTTTTGTATCAAATTCAAGAAATCATTGCCAAAACTGATGTTGAGAAGTTTTTTTCCTGTGTTTTCTCCAAATATCCTTACAGTTTCAAGTCTTAACATTTAAATCTTTAATCTGATTCCAGCTAATTTTTGTGTATGCTGTAATATATGAGTTCAGGCTCATTCTTTTGCATGTGGATATGCAGTTTTCTCAATACCATTTGTTGAAGAGACTATCATTTCTCCACTGTGGGTCCTTGGCACCTTACTGAAGATCAGTTGGCCATATGTACTTGGATTTATTTTTGTACTCTCTGTTCTGTTCCATTGGTTTATATGTCTGTCTTTATGCCAATGTCAAGCTGTTGTCATTACTGTAGCTTTGTAATATATTTTGAAACCAGGAAGTGTGATGCTTTCAGCTTTGTTCTTTTTCAAGATTGCTTTGGCTATTTGGGGTCTTTTCTGATCCCATTAGAATTTTAGTGTTGTTGTTGC
Organism: Ailurus styani; assembly: GCA_002007465.1. Taxonomy (NCBI): domain Eukaryota; kingdom Metazoa; phylum Chordata; class Mammalia; order Carnivora; family Ailuridae; genus Ailurus; species Ailurus styani. Next base: position 249,261 of record LNAC01000080.1, read on the forward strand.
TCTTCTTGTTCTATTTCTGTAGAGAAACATGTTGGATAAGATGTGGGGAAAAGGGAGCCCCCTATGGGGAATCTCTTGTAAATTATAAGTTGTTTTTTTTTTCTCTTTCTGCTTTGAAGATTCTTTGTTTGTCCTTGATTTTTCATAGTTTCATTATATGTGTCTTTGAGAAGATCTCTTTAGGTTGACATTATTTTGTAACCTTTGAGCTTCATGAACTTGGATATCCAAATCTGTCATCAGATTTGAGAAGGTTCTCAGCCATTGTTTCGTCAAATGAGCATTCTGGCCCCTCATCTCTCTCTTCTCCCACCAGGAGTTCATTAAGTCTTGTAAGGCAGGTCTAGTGTGATGATTTCCATCAGCTTCTGTTTTTTGTTTATCTCTCCTTCATTTCTGGAGGGCAACTTTGCCAGGTAGAGTATTCTTTGTTAGCAATTTTACTTTCAGTGCTTTGAATATATCATCCAACTCTCTTGGCCTGCAAATTTTTTGCTGAGAAATCTGCTTATAATCTTATGGGTTCTCTTTTATATGTGATGATTCACTTTTTGTTCACTGACTTCAATATTCTTTTTTTTTTTTTTTTAAAGGTTTTATTTATTTATTTGACACAGAGAGAGAGATTACAAGTAGGCAGAGAGGCAGGCAGAGAGACAGGGAGAGGAGGAAGCAGGCTCCCTGCTGAGCAGAGAGCCCGATGCGGGCCTCGATCCCAGGACGCTGAGATCATGACCTGAGCCGAAAGCAGAGGCATTAACCCACTGAGCCACCCAGGCGCCCCTGACTTCAATATTCTTTCTTTGTCTTTGATTTATGATACTTTGGTTAGTATAGGTCTCTTTTGATTTATTTTAATGGTATTCTTGAAGCTTCACAAATCTGGGGTGCTTACAGCCATTCTTTCTTTTTTATTAAATATAATTGGCATATAACATTTTGTTAGTTTCAGCTGTATAACACAGTGTGTATTGTGAAATGATCACCACTTTAAGTCTAGTTAATATCCATTACTACACATATTTACAATTTTTTTCTTTGGGATGAGAACTTTTAAGATCTACTCTCAGTAATGCTCAAATATACAATACAGTATTGTTAACTATAGTCACCATGATGTACCTTATTTCCCCATTACATTTTTTTTATAATTGGAAGTTTGTACCTTTTGACAACCTTCACCAGTTTTACCTACCCCTCACCCCTACCTCTGACAACCACTAATCTCTTCCCTGCATCTGTGAGTTCAGTTGTGTTGTTTTGTGTTGTTTTAGTGAGATCATATGGCATTTATCTTTTTCTGTCTGACTTATTTCATGTAGCATAATGCCCTCAAGTTCCCTCGCTGTTGTCACAAATAAGATTTCATTCTTTCTTATGGATGAATAAAATTCCATTGTATATTGTATACCACAATGTATTTATCCACTTATCCATAGACAGACACCTAGGCTGTTTCCATGCCTTTGCTATTGTACCTAATGCCACAATGAACATGGAAGTGATGATATCTTCTTGAATTAGCATTTTTGTTTTCCTTGGATAAATACCCAGAAGTGGAATTGCTAGTTCACATTGCAATTCTGTTTTTTTTTAAATAATAAAAATTAATTGAGAATTCCTGGGATAGTGGTTATTACCTCCTAATCCAGAGGGAGGAACCAACACTATAGGAAATCACTCAGAAATCACACTCTCCCAACACCTCTGGCCAAAACAGGGAGGAACAAAATCATTCCCCTCCAAATTTGTCAGACTTTGTTCATCCAGGCAGGGTTGGGAAGACAGATACCGAAGGGACCATCACATGATACTGGGGTTAGGATAGAGGTGTGCCAGACCTCAAGCTGTTTCTTCAAAACCAGGGGAGAACCATATCCTCTTCTTCTCTGTGGATGGAGTTACTGGTCACCAGGTTCATTTCTTACCCTTGATGAGGTCACTGCCCTGGGTAAAACTTGCATCCTGTTCAGGCTCAGGACAAGGCTGTTGGCAGCGGGATAGATTTGGTTCTGTGATATGGCCATCTTCTTTTTTTTTTTTTTTTTTAAGATTTTATTTATTTATTTCACAGAGGGAGAGAGATCACAAGGAGGCAGAGAGGCAGGCAGAGAGAGGGGGGGGAAGCAGGCTCCCCGCTGAGCAGGGAGCCCGATGCGGGCCTCGATCCCAGGACCCTGAGATCATGACCTGAGCTGAAAGCAGAGGCTTTAACCCACTGAGCCACCCAGGTGCCCTGGCCATCTTCTTGGAGATGTTCTGGGCTGCCTGGATCTTGTGCAATTTGATGTAGCTAAGATTCTTGCTCAGGGCTTCCCCAAGGTGAGCAGACTAAGGTTAAGGGTTCATACAAGTCACTGTATCAACCCCTTGCCCCATCCTTACTACTTTAGCCCTTCTCTGGTCTGTCAGATGAACGTTACACTCAGTTTATGCCTAGTCCCACTTTGGTCTCCATGGCAATTCTGTTTTTAATTTTTTAAGGAAACTCTATATTGTTTTCCATAGTGATTGCACCAATTTACATTCCCACCAATAGTGCACAAGTGTTTTATTTTCTTACATCCCTGCTAACACTTGCTATTTCTTGTAGTTTTTGAAAATAGCCATTCTTAGCAGGTGTGAGGTAGTATCACATGGTGGTTTTGATTTGCATTTCCCTGATCGTTAATGTCACTGAGCACATTTCCATGTTGACCATCTGTGTATCTTCTTTGAAAAATATCTATTCAGATCTCCATTTTTAAATCAGATTGTCTTCTTTGGCTATTAATCATAAAGTTCTTTATAAAATTTGGATATTAGCCCCTTATCAGAGATACAGTTTGAAAATATTTTCTTCCATTCAGTAGCTTGCCATTTCATTTGGTTTCTTTTGGTGTGCAGAAGCTTTTAGTTTGATGTAATCCCATTTATTTATTTTTGTTTTTGTTGCTTTGGATTTTCAAATCCAAAAATCATTGCCAAGACTAATTTCAAGGAACTTACTACCTATGTTTTCTTTGAGGAGTTCTATGGTTTAAAGTCTTACATTCTAGTTTTTAATCCATTTTGAGTTACTTTTTGTGGATGGTGTAAGTTAATGTCCAGTTTCATTCTTTTGCATATGGCTGTCCAGTTTTCCTAACACTTATTAGAGTGACAGTTTGTTTCCTATTGTATGTTTGTGGCTCCTTTGTCATAAGTTAATTGACCATATCTGTATGAGGTTATCTCTGGGCTCTCTATTTTGGTCCATTGACTTATGTGTCTGTTTTTATGCTAATACTGTATCATTTTGATTATTATAATGCTATAATTTAAAATCAGGAAATGTGATGCCTCCAGCTTTGTTCTACTTTGTCAAGATTGTTTTGACTATTTGGGGTATTTTGTGGTTGTATATGAATTATAGCATTTTCTATTTCCATGGAAAATGCCATTAGAATTTTAATCTTTGAATCTTTGAATCTTTGAATCTTTGAATTGATCCACATAGTATGGACATTTTAACAATATTATTTCTTCTTATCCCAGAATATAGAATAACTTTCTATTCACATTTTCTTAATTCTTTCATCAATATCTTATAGTTTTCAGCATATAGGTCTTTCACTTCTTTGGTTCAATTTATTCTGAGGTACTTTATTATCTTTGATATAATTGTAAATGGTATTTTTTCTTAATTTTTCTTTCTGATATTTTGTTGTTACTGTAGAGAAATGCAACTGATAGTTGCATTGATTTTGCATCCTGAAACTTCACTGAATTCATTTATTAGTCCTAAGTATTTTGTGGAGTGTTTAAGGTTTTCTATGTGTAAGATTGTGTCACCTCCAAACAGATATAATTTTACTTACTTTCTGATTTGGATGATCTTCATTTCTTTTTCTTGCCTAATTGCTGTAGCTAGTACTTCCAATACTCTCTTTGAATACAAGTGAAGAAAGTAGGTATCAATATCTTATTCCTCCTGATCTTATAGGACACTGTTGTGTATGATTGAATGGTTGAGTCAGGATTTGAAGCCCAGCCAATCAGATTTTCTCTATATATGATACTAAATTTTATAGTATAGAGATTTAAATATGAATCATTTGATTTTTTTCAATATACAACAGATGTTGTATTGGATGGTTTTTGATACATAATATTTTACGTCCACGGAAGGCAGTAGTAAAAAAGGCAAATAGGACCCTCTCCCCCACCCCCAGATGAAATTTACATTATACAAGGAGAAAGCACTAAATAAACAACTAAATAAATAAACCTATAATGATTTCAGAGCTTTAAATGTAATTAAAATAATAAAAGAATAACATAGAATTTATAAGTATTTGGATTAGATAAATTATTTTAGACTATTTGATCAGATCAGGTAAGTTCTCTTTGAAGAGGTGATATTTGAACAGATGTCAATGAACCAATCACCAACAGTAATATAAAAATAAGAGAAAACGCTGAAAGTTAGTCATTAAAGATAACCGGTGACATATACTCATTAAAAATGTAAGTGTTTCAGAAAAAAAGAACACCAGTGTAGTGAAGCTACACTGTGCGGCATGTGAATCTTGAAGTTGTGTTGGATTTGAAGACAAAGAAGACAAAGTTTTGGGGATAGTGTATCAAAACATAGATGTAGGAATGAGTATGACTTGTTGGTGGATATCATATCAAGACTATTAAAAAAAAACTTAATAAAAGAATTACCACTGTAGATTTGTCAATCTCCAAAACTGTTATTTTGTATGTTTGTTTTGCTGAAAGTAAAATTTAACAAAGGTATATAATGCTTCTTTTTTTTTCCACTAGAATGTTCCAGTCCCTTCTTATGTATAAGGTTATTAAAGAATGGTGGAGAGTAGAGATGGATAAATGGATAATAGGGAACTGGAGCCAGTTTAAGGGATGACTTCAAAGCCAGCAAATAAGGCTTTCTTGGACATTTATTATTATGTAGGAATAGAAAAGTAGTATTGTATTCTTTATATTGTCACTTAACAGTTAGTGGAGGAAAGGAATGAATGGGTCAGAGAGGCAGGAGGCTAACTCCCAAAATCCTTTATAAAATGTATTAATTATTGCTAAATATGACATTAATGACTAAAAAAATGGCATTACTAACAGTGTAGCAGTATAATGCGGTGTAAAGGGCATAGGCCTAGCAGGTCAGTAAATCTATGTCTGCCATTAGCTGCTTGTGCGAGCATAAATAGGTCACTTTACATCACTTAGCTTCAATTATTTCATCTTTAAATTAACCTCGTAAGGTCATTTTGAGTTTAAAAATTCTATGGTTTTATGATATATGATTTGTAACAAGATTTAGTCATAATCTGTGTTAAACATTCCTCAAAGAAAGAGAGTCTGAGAGTGAAAGCATCTGCATTTCATAATATTAAGGGTTGCATTTTCTGAGTTTTCTTAAATTATCTATACCCTAATGGGTTTGTCCATTAGTAGTTATTGTGAATAGCATAGAGGAGAGTTTGCTCTTTTTCTCCTAGTAATTCTATGACTTAATTTCCTCTTCCTTTCGACCTTTAATATAGTTAACATTACACTTTTGTATGTGCTTTATACAGATTTCAAGACACTATTAAACAACATGAAATATTTATTTGTGATTTTACCAGAATAGGAATAATATTGGACATCATGTTTAGAGTAACACGTGTTTTATGAATGAATGAGATGAGTCATGGATTGATAAATCTCATGGATAAATCTTTTACAGGAAGGACAATTCAATTGTAGAATTGCAGAACTTCCTATGGGTGTCATGTTGGAACTCTGCCATTGCCAGATTGCTAATTTTTTCTCTGTTCTCTCTTCATTACTAATTTTAAATGGGGATATTCTGCAAGCAGCAACATATTTGCATATGTACATAGAAATTATAAAGGAGAAAAACAAAGTGTCAGTAAATTCAGTAAGAATTCTAAACCCGTAGAAGTTTACATACCATATACATACTACATTTTTACTTTTTGGAGAGTAGCAAACTTTTCACAAGAAGTTTCTGTGTGCCATACCATGGTTCTATTAAGATAGATTTTTGTTTGTTAAGATAATATATAATTTCCTGGAACCACATTTTCTATCATTATACCAAGAGATAATAAGCAACTATGTTATTTGTGTATTTAAGATATCAAGCAAATTATCAATACACTGAAGTAATTGACACCAACACATTCATCTAATTGACACCAAGACAAGTACAGGGTCAAGAGAAGATAATATTCTATTAAATCAAATATTCTATGTCTTTGAACATAAAATTTAGAAAACTAATTAACTTTTTTTCAAGCAAGCTCCCCTCCTCAGCCTTAAAACAATTGTTATGCTTGAAATTATTTCAGTCTTATACATGTAAACCTAGTTAACTTCCATCTGTGTAGGGAATATTTAGCATCTACTGAATTCAAGAAATATGATTTCGAACTCTCCATGCTCTAGTGCACATGCACACATTCCCTAAGTTGTAAATAGCTGTTATCACTTGTTAGGATAACTTAATTAAACTTGCTTATTAAAAACCTTTAATTCGTTAGTGATAAAATCTTGATTAGTACATTTTCCTGCTAGGTGACCTTCTAATTTAATAGAAAATGAATTTTTAAATGGGGAAAAATGCCTGTGGCAGAGATTTTGTGCTAGTGAATAGAGTTTGCAATACACATAGGGATATATTTGAGCCTAATTAGTAAGGGTGCAAATGAATTTTTATTTCAAACACCAGAAGTGTCATTGATGAACCACAGCGAGGAATTTGAAATGCATTCACATTGGCAGTGTGGGACTGAAATCTGTGGGAAAATCACAAGCTAATTCATTGATTGCCCCTTGGAAATTACTGCTGTTAATTGTTAGGTAATTAACATGGAGCTACAATTATATTGGCCTAAGGGGGTGATTAATGTTTCAACATGTCACATTAGCAGTGGCTGGATTTTCAAAGCTTTTCTTTTCACATGGTTTAGGAGACAGATGGTATATTGTGTATGGATTTTTTTTTTTTTACTAAAGTTTAAGCTGAAAGCAAGTGTGTGAATTTTTGTTCTCAAACCTCCTTTTTAGATATGAATTTTTAACACAAGAATTTGATAACTTTTATGGAATAATGTAATATTTGCTAATAATATTCCTCTATCTAAAGTATATATTGTTAAATAGGAAAGTTATTTTAATTTTATGTAATGGTGTAAAATCAAAACTGTCAAATTTGAGGAGTTGGCATTTTTCTTTATGACAGGTTTTAAATTATTTAGTGATGGTAAGAAGAAAAAGAATTGTACAATATCGTATTTATAACAATCAATATAATTTAAGCAGAAACCAAATAAACCATGCTGAACAATTGCATTCAGTAACAGTAATATAGAGTACATTAATATTTCTATCCTTCAGCATTTCGCTACTTCTGTCATCTATTTTTTCCCCCCTTAAAGTTATGTATTCCACATTCCATTTTAGCTACATTCACTGTGGCATGGATTTTTCAGAACCATCCTCTGAAACCATGTTCATCCTTAAACGTCAAGGCTAAAAATGAATGGACAGAATGGATCAAATCAATTGCTTATTTAGTGAGGACGCGTGGAGAAACCAGTACTACTTATTACAAAGTTAGCTTGAGATATTATATTATATGTAAAGGATTTGCCTATACCAATACTTTTTATCTCAGTATCATAGTTTGTTAAGACTATTACCACATTTTGGGTGCAGCTATCTTAGGATGAAAATAACTGTAGAAAATCATATCCAAACAATAGTTAGTTCTATATTTGAGAAAATCATTTTTGATCATGCAAAATTAATTTTATTTGAAGATTAAAGAACAGATTTCTAGAGCAGTGTTTTGCAGCCCATCTATTCTTATTTGAAACCCATTTGGGCTGAAATGGTTAAAAAAGTTTTCAAAATATTTTATTTTTTAATGCAAGTCGTTGTGGTACCTTACCTCCTGTTAAAAAGATACATTCAATACTAAAACCTAAGTGAATTCCAAAAAATTTGTAAGGTCTCCAAAGGTGGCCTTTAAAAAAATCCAATTAAGGCATATTATCTAAAAAGGTGGAATGGATTTCTAGCAGTTCAAAGAACAGCTTCTTTTATAATTTTTTTTCTGTGAAAATTTGAGATGTCATCCTTCTTGGTAGCCCCATACTGAGTTCTTTGTTGTGACTGCAGTCTCTAGCTTTTATATTGATTTGTACTACTTCAACAAATGACAGAAATCTTTATTATCTACAGCCAAGCCATCTATTAACTTTTAATGTCCATTAAAACCAAAAAATTGTGAAAGAAAGCCAGTACTTCTAATTTAGCCTTTAAAAATAGAGAATTACTGAAATCTTGATTTTAGACAACCCTGTATTCAGATCTTTCTGCATTTCTTTTACATTCAAAATCAATTGCAATTGTTAAAATGCCTATTTTACTGCCAAGTTGACATTTCACCTCAGCTCTTCTTTTCTTTGCTTATTTAAAAAAAAAAAAATGCTTGCCATGCTGGAAATAGCAGAATATGCAGTAAGGCTAAATTAGGTGCATGCATTTTTATTGGACAGAAACTTTTCCAAATGTCTCCTTTCATCCTGTTCTAATAATGGGTGTAAGGTGAAGCAAGGAATTCTGACTTTGATTAGAAATTGTAAGCAATAAGTTAAAATTTGCATTTGAAAGTTCCCAAAGGAAAGCGAAGGAGATAGCCTCTTAACTTGGACAGTAGGGGTCACTCTAATTCTTTTTAAGATAAAGCCATAGGAAGATTATTAGCCACAGTTAAGACTGTTCTTAAAGCTACTTTAGTGGAGCAAAGAAAGTCTTTCTCAAATAAAAACATCAATGAATGCAGCTACAGATTTGGTGAACATACTACACACACACACACACACACACACCCCTACCTGTATATACAGTTGAATAGAATCTACAGTGAACACTATAGGTTAGTGCTGCATTAGTCTTTGTTGACATTTTAGGGGTACTGTCATTGCAATTTCTGAGTTCCAGTGGTTTGCCGTATATCAAAGACTTCAAGAAATCCATGACTATCCCACTTCATGAATGTTATTTGCACATTGCTACCTGGTTCTTTTTATTTTACCCTAATTGTAGCAAACTTCATGCTTCTTCTTTTTTTTTTTATCACAAGTAAATCGTCATCAGAAAATTCTTTAAATTAATGTTAGACTTTAAAAAATGAAATTTTCTTGTGAATATCAATGTTGCTTTGCCATTCTTTGTTATCAGCTCAGTCTAAAATGTAAAAGAAAGGGACCAGCTACCAAGAAGGCATGACACATTTCATCATGTTGTACACCTGAAAATAATATGATGTATATGGTGGTTATATCTCAAAAAAAGTTTCTTTTCTTTTCTTTTTCTTTTTTTGTAAATGGCATGACACAGTAAAATTAGTCATTCTCAGCTCTATTATTTTTGTGGTCCAAGCCTTTGAGGATCTCAGCATCTGGTGGGAGAGACAGATATGAAAATAACCATTTCAGTATTAGGAGTAAGGGCCATTCTTGAAATGAGAGCACAGTTCTGGGGAAGAGAAGAGGAAGATGAACCTATTGATATGAATTAGTGGCAGTTTTCCAGCCAAGAGAGGGTAAGGTTTTTCACAAAGTATGACATGAAAGGCACTAAACATGAAAGGCCACGGAGGATGTTGAGAGTATGAGTAGAACAAGGAAGATTGGAGCTCATAGTTCATGATTGTGGGGTTATATTTGGTGGGAGGGGTTATGGCGAGATGGAAATAAAGCAGCTCATCAAAGATTTGGTACAAATTATTTAGTAATATTTACTTAGTTCCATGAGAAGTGAGGATCTAACATGATAGCATGTTGCTCTTTAAAAAAATAAGTCACAAAACTAGCAGTTTAGCTTTCCATTATCCAAAAATTATTTTTTAAAAAATCAAGGTTAGGTAATTTTTCCTTACTTATAAATTCAGCACAAATGTATTAAGTGCCTACTATGTGCTAGATTTTTAAGTCCTAAATTTACAGGAATCAACAATGCAGATGAAAAGACTGTTCTCATACAACTTACCTGCTGGAGGAAGGAGACAGATCACAAAGTAGAAAGAGAATAATTAAGTTAATGTTAAGATAGTGGGCTATGGGGAATCAGTGCAGTGGGGAAAGGGTGTATGGGACAGGGGAGCCTGGCATAGCTCAAAGAGACAAGGTCTCTAGGGAAGGGGGCAGATGGGTTGTCACCTGTGCCATGAAAAGAAACCAGCTAAGTGAAGATTTGGAAGGCTGGCTTTTCAGGAAGAGAGCACAGCAAGGACAAAATCCTGAAAGCAGTTTAACATAAAACATTTTGAGAATTGCAAGAATGGTTTCTCTTCCTTATTTGGAGGCAGATAACACAGTGGAGCTATTATAAGTATAGAATCTGGTGTCCATCTAATCTGAATTCAAATTTGGGTCAGCCCCTCTTGGGACCTTAGGCAGATTATTTATGTATTCTGATCCTGAAATTTCTCTTCTCGAATATGTAATACTATCCCATATATTAGAAAATTTTTGTCAGCAGTGGAAGATATAGTAGTGACAGAACATAGCAGAGGGCCCCACACATAGGTAGGCAGTTAATAAATAGAGTTGACCTTACCTTAACTCTTCTGATTCATCACTTCCTCTGCAGTAGGGAAATTTGCAGCTTACTAACCCAGTGTTTTTGTTTGTTAATCCTCAAAGAACATGTGCATTTATCTTTGCAATGAACTCTTTTTCTCACATTATTGATTCAAAATTAGATTGCTATGGAATAAAAGTGAGTTGGTAGAAGAGAACGTGTTGTTTGTTCTCCACTATTCTTGACTCTTAATCATTCTCAATATCTTTCTTAATTTATGAGGGAAAAAAACCCAACATATTTCATGTCTGTGTTCAGGAAAGATCATGTTTGGGAATAAATAATATTGGATTTATCAAAAAATTTTTAAGTCAAGGAACTGCCAAAATAGACTCTTTCTACAGGCCTGCCAATTTTGAGTGAGTCCCTTTAAAAGACTTGGCTAGCTCCTGCTGTTATTGCTCTGCCTCTGATTTATTTGCAGACATTGCTTCTAAATGAGACTTTTCTTATCCCATAACTAAAACACTTCCTTTGGCTTCAGCATTTCCAACAATCCTGTTCTTAACTTTTCTTCCCTTCTTTTGTTGACAATATATCTCTTACTATTGAGCCTCATTGCCGATTCCCTAAACCTCTTCTTCAAAATAAATCCTCTGACCTTCTTTTTCTAAAGTCTAATGACCAAAACAGACTCCTCACCAGCCCTCCAAGTAATCTTATCTTTTCTGTCACTGCCTGTATAAATTTACTCCTGCCACAGGCAAACTGACTTCAGTCATGTTTTGTGAATACTTACCACAGAAACTTCCTTGTACGATGGTGTCCAATTTACTCTTCTTTTCTCTTTTCTCCATGACTTCCTCTTGTGTTTCTTTACACTAGACTACACAGTGTATTTCTGGAATATTCCAAAGTCTGTATAGATAAACATCCTTATTTTATGGCCTACGTCTGTATTTCACACATCTTTCCACACATATTAAAAAGATAAGCTGTTATAGCAGAAAGGAACTTTACAAATAATGTAATTCCATCTTTATTTTATATGAGAAAACTGAAATAAGAGGAATTTAAGTTATATTTAGTATCTAGATCTTTGTAACTCTTATTCTATTTTCTTTGCAGTTTACAAAAGATCATTAAGTTAGGCTCTGAGGACTAGCTCCAACCTGCAGATATGCTTTGGTGGGCCCTCTTAGAGACTTCTATATATTTTCAGTTGTTTGCAAAGTTTAATATTCTGGACGTTCCTATAAAACTCTGAATTTCTAGGTTCTTTTAGAAATCAGATGACTTGGTAATACTGGATATTCATGAGTAAATGGCAGTATTTGGTGAAAGCTACATGGTAGCAGTCCTTTTAGTGAAGTAGTGCTCTCCAGTTGACCAGTTTCAATTATTCTCTAATATTTCATGCTCTTCTCTGTATTACTCTGTATTACTTATTTCTATGACTTGCCTCTCCCCCATCACAATTGGACCTATATCATTTGGATTTTTCTGGATGCAAGTGTTTTTGAGCTGATTAAAACCTGAAAAATTTGACCTAGGTCCCACATCTTTGGGGATCCAGAACTGCAAAGAAATGCCAGTCATGCAGTTCATAGGTGTACTGTTGGCCTTGTGGGTGTACAAGGATGCTTCAGTGGCTCAGTGCAATTCCACAAACATGTTCTGAAAGTTGTCTCTGTAAGGCACTGAATTAGGCTCTGAGGTCTCACTGACAAATGAAACCATCCTTAGAGGATTTTATTTGATTATAAAAACTGGATCGAAATATCTTCAAGGCTGAGTGCCATGTCTTATTTGCATCAAAACTGTAGAATAACCAGCACAAGATATATTTATTTGTGTTATTGATATAACATAATCATAAGAATAGGGTTTCTTTAATGAAAAGTACTATATAAAGCAAATAATATTAAAAAAAATCAGCCAACAACAGCACAAATGATGAAACTTTATTGGGCCATTTGATCATTGGTTGTTATCAATTCAGATCAGTATTCCTAGTAGTCATATTAAACAGAGTTCTTTAATAAGTACTTCCTTTATTTAAAGGTGTGCAAACATTTCATAATAGAAACACAGTCCTAATGTTTTTATGTGTTTGTATCCCTAGTGTTTGCTATTATGTAAGGATTCTTAAAATTTTAAACAATTTATATATTATACAGCAAGCACATTGGCATTGCTCTGGTTAAACTAAACTATAATGGAAAACTACCAAACTAGCTCTTCTTTATTAACTGAACAGATGCTATTCAATCACTATTAGTAGTGTATACAAACCAAATAATTTTCTCAATAGTGATGCTGATTTTTGCAGATCTGTTTACATTATGCAGCTTACTTACTCTTTGGACAAATGGAGGTATGTGTTAGGTATCTATTCATGTTATGGGTAGAACCCAAGGCGTTGAGAAAAGCAAAGCCATTGTTCAGCACAGGATTTTGCCTGCAATTACCACCACAATCTAATCAACTGAGGCCACCAACACTCAGCATAATTAAGATATCAAAATTCTTTCCATCACCAAACTTTCCCTGAATGATTTCACTGAATGAAAAAGAATATATTGAAGTCATCTATAATATTTATTCTCATTTTCTCACTAGAGGAATGGTATGGGGTGGCAGTTAGAGTATGGGAAATACAATGCTTTCTATATACCTTTTCCAAGCTCAGTGAAATCATTCATACAAATAATAATACAGTCAATTCTGGTAAATACTAGAGATGAGAAGACTACAAAAGGTCAAGGTCTTCTTTAATCCTGTTGTTGAGTGCCAGGTGAGCCCAGTACCCTATAAACCATATTAAAGGACTGGGTCCTTGTCCCAGAGGCTCACAGATTAAATTAAACAGGCAAGGGTAATTGTATCAGCTAAGCAGGTGGTTAGCTTCAAAATAGGGTGTTTTCCTAAACATTTAAATAAATTTGCCTATTTTTTTGGCATTCTATTCTTTTGTTTCTCATACTTCTGTCTTTTCAGAATAAAAAGAGATTAGGCCTTGCCTTTGACAAGGATCATAGAAAATTTGACTCTGTGAAAAGACTTTTTTTTAAAAACGAATTTAAAAATGGACTGGATGTAAAAAAAAAAATGGAATGGATGTATGGAGGAAGATGAATTGCTACAAGCATGGCTAGAAAAATAGAAAGTGAAGCAAAGTTGGGATGGAGAGATGAAACATATAATAAATGAGTCTGTGTAGATAAAAAGAATGTTGAGACCCTAAGTGTGGAGAGCTGATTTAGCAACACATATAAGTCTGGTTTTCTTCGAAATGAAAATGATGGTGTGCCAAACTGAATTTTTATGTCTGAGGCTTGTCCAGTTCTGCCTATTATGCCCCTTTAACAAACAACAATGGCAACCTTGCGAAAAGCACTTAATAAAATATATTTCTTGGATATTTTGTTTACCCTAATCTTTTCTGAAATCTCATTTGTATCAAAAACAGTTTGCCCAACTAATTAGGTAGCTTTTATTATTATTCATTATAACTTGTAAAAGTTTTATATTTAGTAAGAAAATGAAGAGGCTGTTTACCTAAATTAAAGAAAAATCTTCCTCTTGAATTATACTTTCAAATTATAATTTTATTTTAAATTAGTGACTATAAAATCCATAGGCATTTTTTCCCATAATATATGACATCTGGCCTTGTTAAAAATATTAGATTTGCAATTTCTTTCACATTTAAAATATTTTCTTTTGCCTTAATTACTTTAGTTTTTGAAAGAAACATTCCTGAATTCCACTTCTCAAATTATGACAAATCATAATATGTTACAAGGATTAAACTAAATGTGTATTAGAAAAGTAAAGAATTCACTGAGGCAAGACTAACCATCATTTAGATTATCAGTATAAAATGACTAATAAACAATGGATTTTGTGACAAGTTCTGTTGATTCTGTTTTTGGGTAACCAAATGCTTTAGCCTTATAAATGAAAAAAAAAAAAATTCCTAAGCAGCTTATGGGAGAAAGTAATCATTCCAATTACAAACTGAAGAATTTCAAATTGCATATTTCATCAAGTTGAGCTTATTTTAACTTACTGAGTAGATTTGGTATAACAGAGTAAAATAACTACTTAGTGTTTCAAGTAAATGGAAAACAGTCTTATGCTTACCATTTTTCTGTACAATTGCAATTGTAGATACCTTTGAGGAAAATTGTTGAGAACTTATCTCTAGAAGATAGTGGTCAGAAATATCCATAGTATGTTCAAGATTAAGCATTTATACAGGTATTTTTTCCTAGTAATTTCTTTTGCCAAGATAAATTTTTTATAGTTCTACTTTTTGGAAATCTGATTTCAAAAAACAAATGTGGAAGAGATACTGGGAAGAACTGTAAGGAGGATGTTTTTTTCCCGGGAAGTTCCTTGAATTGAATCTGAACATTTGGTTCAATAGTTTTCCAACAAATTGTGTGTGTGTGTATTTGAACTTAATATCTCCCAATTATTTTACATGCTAAATCTTTATTAATTTCTAAAGGATAATTAAGAGTAAATACTCCAGAGTTGGATAATTTGTGTTCAACTCCTGGTTTAACACCTAGATAATATATGTTAAACAAATTATTAAGTTTTCCAAGACACAATATTTTATCTGTAAAACGATAGTAGTAACAGCACTTACTTCATTATTGTTCTTACCATAGCAATGAAGAAAGGGATGTAAAACATTGAGTACTTGAGATATTTATGCACTTATCTCATAATAAATACAGATTGCTACTATCACTCAGAGTTTTTTTCAGTTGTTAATGCATTGTAATTTTAAGTCATTCTCAACTGTCTCAGACCCTCAAAAGAGTACAGAAACTGTCCTAGTTCAAAAATTGTCTTTTTTTTTTTTTAATTCTGTGAAACAAGGCAAGGAAAGTTAACATTAGCATGAGACTAAAAAATATTTATAAACGAATGTTCCCTAGATGTCTTTCCTCAGTTTCTACAAATAATTCACTAAAATATAAGCTTCAAAGTATCTTTTGATAGAGATTTGAAAAAGGTAGCTGTTTGGATTATTTTAAAAAATGAATCTTTGTTTCACTGGCATTATGGTCTTTCTATGGTTTTTGTGAGAGTGCTGTGTTTTTCTAGTTGTCTGTTATGCTAAAAAATGCTACGAAATATTATTGAGATTTTCATGGTTATTTTCATGGTTATCGGGGCGCCTGGGTGGCTCAGTGGGTTAGGCCTTGCCTTCGGCTCAGGTCATGATCTCAGGGTCCTGGGATTGAGTCCCACATCAGGCTCTCTGCTCAGTGGGGAGCCTGCTTCCCACTCTCCCTCTGCCTGCCTCTCTGCCTACTTGTGATCTCTCTCTGTCAAATAAATAAATAAAATCTTTAAAAAAAAAGGAAGAAATCATTTTCTCTCGGGTTTAGACTTTGAACAAAGTCTAACTTTGTTATCCTTATTTTTCATCCTTCACCTTTCAAAAAGTCATCCTTATTTTTCAAAGACTTATGATTTGAACCTCACTTNGAAATCATTTTCTCTCGGGTTTAGACTTTGAACAAAGTGACACTTTGTTATCCTTATTTTGCATCCTTCACCTTTCAAAAAGTCATCCTTATTTTTCAAAGACTTATGATTTGAACCTCACTTATGTGATGATACTAATATTACCTTAGCAATAACCTGCTACCACAAGATAATTACTAGGATACTAAATGTAAAATCCAATTCTCTGGGAGGAGGTGGCTCATCCTAGAATTATACATTAATGTCACAAATTGCAGTGGGGACTGAATAATGAGGAACTTTTACTGTTTTTAATGTTGAATCTATGAGATTAAATGAAACTAAACACATTCAAATTAAGAGTGACCGACTCTGAGCTCTGTAGTTGTGTGTGAGGCAAAATGAATTGCAGATTAATCTTGTTTATTTATTTCCTTTTCATATTTTTAAATTTATATCATAGTGTTCTCTAATATATCCTCTTGGGTTATTAGGACCTCAAATACTTTTATACTCAAATAGTTTCTTTGCTTTACCTGAAAGAGAAATAGCAATTCAAACTTTTGTTTTAAGTGAGTCTCTAGAGGAGAGATTAAGGGCCAATTCTTACCTGTACTCTTTTGACAAATTTCTTCTGGCTGACAACTTCATAAAGGAATGATGGTAGATTAGGGGAGATAGGCTGCAGGAGACTTTTGGATTTGATACTGCTATATTTTACACAAAATTTATGACACAAAACTTTTTAATAGATATGGCTTTGGACCTATCTTCTGCAATCAGTAGCAGACATATATCACCGCCTTGCAACTTGTGAGAAGTTAATAACTAATAATTCATGGTTGTTTTTTAAACTCCTTCTATGTAAACAAGAGAAAGAAAGACAGAAAGGGATGTGAAAAAGGGCTACAAAATCACACAGGATACGGGTGAGTAAGCATATTCTTATAGTTCAAATCTGGGAGGTGACTCTTGGGAAAGCCCATACCCTTCAAAAGAAACCTGAATTTTATGATGGTATTTAAATTGTCTTTGGCAGTAGTAACTATTCTCTAGCTATACTAGGAAACTTCACCTATAACAGGCCCAGCACATAGGAAGAAATTCATAAATATGTTTAATGGATATAAAGCATTGTTGAATAAATTACTAGTGGGAAATTATCATTTATTCATTTAAAATATTTATGAAATTCAAATGCTGCTCTAGGCCCTAAAATATAAAGAATTAATAATAACCAAAATATCCTTGATAATTTGTTATTGGTTTTAATTGGTATTAATATCAAGTTAAGTGCTTACTTTCTTACTGTATGTGTGCTGGATTCTAGCAACTTCAGCAAACTTATGTGATTGAAAATTCTGCAACCGTTTTACCACCTTGCCCAAGTTTAGAGATTGAAGAAATGGTATGGTCATAATTTGAAGCCAGGATAGTCTGTTACCAAGCCCATGCTCTTCACAATTATGCTAAACTATCACCTACATAGATAGCCCTGTACCAAGCACTTTATGTACACTGTCTAATTTACTTCTCCCTGAAACATTTTGAGGTGATTAGAGTAGTACTATTAACTCTAATATACAAACGAAGATATAGAAGATAAGGAATAGCTAAAGAGACCAGACAAGCCTTTATCCTTCCCTACCTTTGCCACCCTGCTCCAACTCTTTCTAGTTTGAGAACAATTTAGCTGTTCCTTCCTCTGCCTTCCCAGCACCTGTGAGAATTAGTGCTTTCGTCCTGAAGGTGTGGTCTGATAGGGACCTAGAACATCCATGATATCATTTAACACTTACATACCCTCCCTGAGTTCAGCTCAGCCTTCTTTTCTTATGGGATTATTCCCTGGTCTCCATACCTAGGTCAAATTCTCTCAGATGCTCTCAGGGCATGATGCACTTTCTCTTTGTAGCATTTTTCAGAGTCGAGTTCAGTTTACTTGGGAATTGACATAATTGTCTGTCTTCTACATGTCTCATGCTCCATGAGGGCCTGGACCATGACCATTTGACCCAACATTAGATCCCAGAGGCAACTGCAATATCATTACATAGTAAAGGGACTATGAGTAGTGAAAGGAACAGGCAAGAGCTCAACTGACCACAAGTCAAAGAAATCAGGGTTTCTTTCACACAGGGCTGCTGGTGATAACAAAGTGGCAAACTTTTTCCTGCTCTTCTATTTTGACCAAGATAGAAGAGGCCAGAATGAGATACTTGAAATAAGAAGCATAGGATCACTAAATTGTACACCTGAAACTAATATACTGTGTGTAAACGAACTGTAATTTAAATAAAAACTTAAAAAAAAAAAGGGAGGTGCCTGGGTGGCTGAGTCAGTTGAACATCTGCCTTCGGTGCAGATCATGATCTCAGAGTCCTGAGATCCAGTCCCACATCGGGCTCCTTCCTCAGCGGGGAACCAGCTTCTCCCCCTGCCTGCTACTCTCCCTGTTTGTGCTTTCTCTCTCTCTCTCTGTCTTTCACTCTCTGACAAATAAATAAAATCAAAAAAAAAAAAAAAAAAGAAGAAGCAGCGTAGGAGTGAGGTAGCCAGAGTCCTGTATTTTACCATTTATGGGACTGATTCAGGAACTAGGTCCTAGGATTAGATCTAGTTAGGCAAAGAGGCAGGGCTTGCCATTTGCATTGGCTTTCTCTATTGTTATGGCATCAGCCTAGGGCAACATGTAGAAGCTCAAGTTGACTATGGCTCTACATAGGCTAATCATCAACTCTTGGCAGCTTCTGGGGACAACAGAAGCTTGGTTGTCTCTATGAATAAATCCCAGAAAACTTCACAATGGTTTCTTCTTGCTTTCTTTTTTAGGGTTTGCAATAAGTGGACTGTGGCTTTTCCCCAAGTTTCCTAGGTAATTGTAGTTTATAACTCAAGGTTATTGTCAACACCAAAACTGGAGGATAATCCCTATAGTGGCAACTGTAGACTATACTTTTTCTTTTTTCTTTTCTTTTTTTCTTTTTTTTGATAACATATTTGAGAACTTCTGGAGATAAGATCTATATGGGCATGTTTACTGATGACTCAGGTCCCATGGGCAAAAATTTGTGGCAAATTTTTGTATGACCATGTAATAGTTACACATTGCATTTGTGTAATAATGTAGAGTCCCATAACCAGCTACTTATTTGATTAATTTTCTTTTGTTTTCAGGCAGAAAACACCATTCTGTTAATATTCCACTAGTTAAGACTGAGTTACCCTATTATTCGAGGGGGCTGTTGCGAGTTTACATTGTTGCTGTTGTTGTTTTAATTTACAAAACATCTTTTCCTTTTCATACATTAGAGCAAAGAAAATTATTTGTGAAGTATTCAATGATTTGAATTTCCCAGAGAAACATTGCCAGAAAGCTTTTAGAAATAGTCAGGCTATGGCATAATTCATTATTACTAGAAAATGACATGTAGTAAAAGCAACATATTGTCCATTACAAAGTGTTTCTAAAAACTTATATGTTTATAAGAACCATATTTTCTGAAATAATTTTAACAAACATATTGCCACAAACAAAAAAAGATTGGTAAAATTCTGCTGATGAATTACAACTGGTTGGGCAAATGTTAGAGACTTGGATGCCAGCTGCAGCAGCCTGGACCATGATTCTCAATCCCAAAACTTAGCTTCAACTTTTGGAAGGCTGGGAACAGTCTCACGAGTGGTGTGGATGACCCTCTGGCTTTCCTGCTCTTATGGGGAAGTTCACGCCCCTCCATCAGCGCACTTCCTAGGCCTTCAGAGCCATAGAAGACCACTAGGTGAGAACAGAAGAGAAATACACAGAAAGGGTGGCAGGAGCTCCATGTTTTCTTTTCAGAACCAGCAGAGAACGAAGGTCTGCAAGAGTTTACATTGCACAAGAACCCTTCATTTCAGTTTCTCCAGCCATCAGCCCAGTCCTTTTCGGTAAAAGAGAAATGAATGTCTGGCATGGGATGGACTCCGAGCATCTATATTTTGATGGAGCAAATATCTAAGTTGTCTGGATAAGAGAACCCTGAGAAACCTCTTCGATTACAGAAATTATATTTAATATAATCTATCACAGTGTCATTTGGTCTCAATCAGACCTTTGTTTTTATAATAAATATTTTGCAATACCCCTTACTATTTTGCAATAAAATTCATTTGTATTTTCAGTTACCAATATCTGTGATTAAATAAAAAAGAATCTAATATCTCAACTATAAAGGAGAAACATAGAATAAAATAATGTTTAACACAACATATTTTTAATTTGCAAAAGCCTGGTCATGACTATGATGAAAGACGTAAGTAGTCAGAAGCTAACACTTATATGTAGAAATTCATGAATATGACAATTATAGATAAGATCTGATGACTCAGATCCCATGGGCAACATTACCTTTAAGGACCTGTTATTCGAAAGAGTGATTAACTCTTGGTAAAATTTCAAGTAAGACACAGTACAATCTTCCTTTTATTTATTTATTTATTTATTTATTTATTTATTTATTTATTTAATTTGACAGATAGAGATCACAAGTAGGCAGAGAGGCAGGCAGAGAGAGAGGAGGAAGCAGGCTCTCCGCTGAGCAGGGAGCCTGATGCGGGCCTCAATCCCAGGACCCTGGGATCACGACCTGAGCCGAAGGCAGAGGCTTCAACCCACTGAGCCACTCAGGTGCCCACAATCTTCCTTTTATTTACATGGTACATAAACTTCTGGAAATTTCAATATATATTAAAAATTTGCTCCAAATATTTTCTGTTTATGTGTAAAATGGATCTTATTTTTAAGATAAGTTAATCTAAACAGGTTATCCAGATAGATATGTGTATGTCTATCTGGCGGAACATTTAAAATTTGTATGGCACTATTATCTTCATTGGAGGGCATTGGACATCTCAGACTCGTACCACCTAAACAGTGCAGCATGTCTCATCATTGTTACAATCCAAAATGTAATCATAGATTTCCAAACCATGAATTTAGAATAATGGTTGAGAACCACTATTTTTGATTCTCCAAGATGCTTATTGGTCTAATGCATGCACTCGAGTTGTCTACTGAAGACCCAGAGGGAAAAAGCTTTCTTTGTTAGTTGTGAAAGATCCTTGGACCCATAATCTCAACAAATACATTTATATATACAAGTATGTATGCTGCACAATATGAAAGTTGTGGATAATTTGAATGTATATAGTAGATCCTGTCATAATTTATAAACTAACAAATTTAAAATGTTTCAATATTTGTGGCAAATTTTTTTATTATATATTTCGTTAGCTCAGGAATAATCAAGATATCTATAATGTGGGAGACCAAGAATATTTCTTCAAGTAGAAAGAGGTGTTGAAAACAATGCAATTTTAAAGCGAGAGCAATAATTATGGAGGAAAAGTTGATTTATTGTCAACAATATAATAATGATAGGGGCGCCCGGGTGGCTCAGTGGGTTAAGGCTCTGCCTTTGGCTCAGGTCATGATCTCAGGGTCCTGGGATCAAGCCCCGCATCGGGCTCCCTGCTCAGCGGGGAGTTTGCTTCTTCCTCTCTGCCTGCCTCTCTGCCTACTTGTGATCTTTCTGTCTGTCAAATAAATAAATAAATAAATAAATAAATAAATAAATAAATAATCTTAAAAAAAACCAATATAATAAAGATAATAATATCAAGGCCAGGGCCAAAATAAAAGGCAAGGAATCATGCTATAATGGCCAAGTTTGTAGCTGATAAATAGANCCCAATATAATAAAGATAATAATATCAAGGCCAGGGCCAAAATAAAAGGC
The DNA here is from genome assembly GCA_002007465.1 of Ailurus styani. Lineage (NCBI taxonomy): Eukaryota > Metazoa > Chordata > Mammalia > Carnivora > Ailuridae > Ailurus > Ailurus styani. The sequence continues at coordinate 271,121 of LNAC01000080.1, forward strand.
AAGGAATCATGCTATAATGGCCAAGTTTGTAGCTGATAAATAGAGGCCATGCAGTAGCAGCTGACAAGTTAGTTAGGAGGTAGATCAGTAGCCAAAACACCCTAAAGGCTGTCAGAAATGCTATTGATTAGCTGATGATCGATTTTATCAATGTTAGTAGGGTGGAGAAAGCAAATTGCCTTCTTCTCTTTTTCAATGTCTCATTGCCCTCACAACTTATGGATACACTTAAGCTTTTTATAAACTACTTTAAACAACATACCAGTTTTAATAATATCAGTACATTTGCTATCAAATATATAAAGCTGTTTAGTTGGCTTTGCATCCAAAATGTGACATGTTGACTAACAGATGCTTTACTTCTGGACTGGTTTTACTTACTATTAAGTACTTTGTAGCAGGCACCTTTCTGTATTTAGCTTATTTCAGTTACAAATTATCCTTTCCTGAAAGTGTTATCATGCCCATTTACAAATAAGAAACCTGGAGACTCAAGGAAACTTGAGTCTTCCCTGAGGTCATGCTTAAGTATGCCAACAATTACATTGATCTTAACGTGAGATGGGAGTGCTTGATTCAGGGCAGCCTCAAATAGTGACTGAGAAGTTCTGAGGTCTCTCATCTATAAGAGAAATATTAAATTAAAGCCTGCCTGATAAGTCTGTGAGTAATTCAATTGCTAAGACTTTTGTTTTAAATTTCCTCTGTTTCTCTCTTCTACTTTTCAGGTATGCCCTCAAAGAAGAACAAAAAGCACAAAAGATGAACCATGTGCATATTTCACAACAGACATTTTTTAGTGATGATTTTAGAGCTAGGCTTTGCAATGAGAGTTAAAATAAATAATAAAAATAAAACAATAGAAGTTGTCAGAGTTGATGTCAATTAAATCATGTCAAACTCAATAAATGGAGAATTCTACATCAGTGAATGGTCATTTTTCAAGATGATGGTCATTTCTGTAAATTGACAGCAGTTGAATCAGCATGAAAATAAAATGAGGGGGGTTGCCAAGTTTACTTTATAGACATGCTGAATGTTGAATTCTGCTAAAATAATTTTTTAGACTTTATTTCTGTAGAAAACAGTTGATCCAATTTCTAGTCTTCTCAGCTTTCTAAATTGACAAATAGAAGCACTTCTACAGCCAGAATCATGCAGAAGAAATATTTATGTTCAGTGCTGCAGTCTTTTAAAGAATTTTGGATGTTTGACTCAGAAAACAAATAAAGTTATGAGAGGTTGGGTCAGAGTTAAGAAGGAAGTAATTTTTTTTTTCCAGAATCTTGTTCCAAAGCAATTACATTTGGACTTGAGTGTACGTGTCAAGAGTAGTGAGTTTTGGATTACTTCCTAATAGTCCCGAGTTTATGTTAGTTTTGTGAATATTAGGCTTAGTCTAATGCCTACATAATTTTCTTTTCATTTCAATTTTAGAGTATTTTTTGTGAATGATTTTGAACTTTTCTTCTCCCCCCAAAGAACTTTGTCTTAATATCTCAACCAGCTCATATAAATAGAATGTTACTTAATAACATTTGAAGTTAGATTTATTTTTATAATTTAGGGAATCATTAGTTTGGTTGGTATTGAGTAAAAATAGCTGTTGGACAATTTTTGTCAACAATAGGAACAGCATAACAGAATGTACATTTCTCCAAGTTTTATTTGGTCATCACTTCCAAGTCAGTGTTTTAAAAGCAGGCCTATTATTTATTCTCCTATTCTTCCTCATAAGAGTCTCACTTTTATGAATAACATCACCCTATTTTCAGACAAACTGCAACTCTTCTGTCTAATTTCTCTTTGCCTTTTATTCAATCACTATCCATGTCCTGCGGCTTTCTACCTTTACAACTCCCTGGATGCTCTCTCTCCATTCCTGATTATACCACCTCAAATTAGACACGAGGATAGCTTCACCAAGCTTGCACATCACTGAAAGTTAATTTTCCTATAAGGTGACAGCTATTTGCTCAAAATACAATGTCTAATAATTTCCTATTGGATATACTCTAAAGGACTTAATCTGATACATGATTCCTGCTATAAATTATTGTCCAATAATTTCAGACTTATAACCTCTTCCCTTTCGTTTTCCTTTAAGTTCATTACTTTTTCCTGAAGTGAAGTTCCAGCTGGGATGCCCATCAGAAATTGTTGAAGCCAAATATTGGATGCAGGGAATTCCCAGGCAGACTTACACTCTCCTGTGAAGTCAGACTCATCAATGCTAAGATCAGTTCCATCTCAGCATTTTATAAGATCTTCAGAGGCTGAGATTTTTTCACAAGATTTTCCAAGATCAAATCATGTAAAATTTTAACAAGAATCTTGCTAGAAAAAAAAAATTTTTTTTTAGTTGACACAGATGATGTTTTGATTTCATGCCCATGAATGAATCACTTGGCTTTACCCTGCTTGGGATGGGGAAAGTATGATTTTTATCTGTGTTCCCCATCAGGATATGGATAAATATGAAGCTCTGGTTGGGAAAATTTGATATGAGGCTTTGGCTTCTTCAAGCTGCTAGACAGCATGAGGCAGCGATGGCTGTAGCGTGCTCTGTGCTCCGTTGCTTGTCTCTATATGTGTTTTCATCATTCACACAGCAGTGGGTGTATGAATGACTGCCTCAAGGACTCCTGTGAGTGCTTATATTCTGTTGAGGTGAAAAATCTTCCCAGAAGAGAAAAATTCTTCCTTCCCATGGCAGAGTAAAATGGAATTAAAATTAATGTGTGTAAGTGTGTGTGTGTGTGTGTGTGTGTGTGTGTGTGTGTGTGCACATGTTCATACTAAAATTTGATCAGAGAAAACTAATCAAGCTTTCTGTGATTGACTAAATGTATATACATAGCTGTCAGAGTGTTATGTTTTCAAGAAGCATTTCAGATTGTGGATATGAAAATAAGTGAGTCTAGAAATGTTGGTTATTTTTTTTTAGCTCCTTAAATTCTATAAAGTTTTAAAAGGTACCTGATAAAGGTTTTCTTATTTATTATTACCCCCTTCTAAATCTAAGCTGATTTTCAATTTTTTCTATAGTTTGCCAGAAATTAAATAGTTTTATAACTTAATCATTGCTTTAGCTTGATATTTATTTTATCCTTCTTCCTTGAGATATGCAAATATATATCTCTTTGCTAATATCTTTTCTCCATTCCCTAGTCTGAAAGCTGATGCAAAGAAGTCATTAAAATTGATAGCAATATCCACCACTTTGGTGAATAAATTACACTTCCATTTCATGGAGCTCCCATTATCTCCAGCCCTGACCCCTTCTTACTTCTCTACTTGAAAGGATCCTGATTTATCTGAAACTCTTGTGCAATCTCCCTTTCATTTTTTAACCTTAATTTTCTTATCATATTTTTTACACTTTTAACTTCATTCAACCACCTCAGTGCTTCTCTCCAGCTCATGTTTTATCCTGTACATTTTCTTCTTTCTTGGCTTTGATTAGTTTTTGGACTCTTCTTCTTTGCCACACTGACTTTTTATTCTAACAAAAACTATATTTATTTCTAGGTGATATGCATAGCCCTTGAACATACTTTAATTCACCCTTTAGCATATTTCATTTACTCCTTCTCAAAGTCCTTTACCTTTCCCCCTTTCTCTTTCATTTGGTTAGCGTATATGTCTCTACTCAAAATTTACTTTTCTTTCTATTAAAAATCATACTTTTGCTTTTTTTTGTATTCCTTTGGTTGCTCTGTTGGCCTAACCCCAAATCTAACTTTATTACTCTGATTTCACTGTTATATACCTTTTTATCTGTAATAATATCTCCTATTACTTAAACTACTTTTGGAATTACAAAGAAAGCACACTTTCTTGGCCTTTGAAAAATGTGAGAAAGTATTGTAAGCAGAAAAGTGGTAAATGCAGGAAACACTGTGTTGGTAGAATCTTTGTTGAAACTTTCAGCTTTGAACTTCATACACAGAAAACCATTAAATGCTGGGATAATAGAACCAGTTTCATTGTATCCCCTTTGTTTGGCTATCTCTGTGCTTTATCAGTCCCCATAGAATATAGGACTGGAGGGGGTCTCCAGAGGTCATTTAATCTATTGCTCTATGGCCTAAAGGTTCTAAGGCCTCATAAGCTCTACAAGATACCTTTTCACTTTAGTTCTTACCAGTTTAAATGGTATTTGGAATTCTTGGTAAATATTTGGGAAGGTCACAAATGTCATAAGGAAGAAAGAACTTGTATAGACAGAAATTATAGAAATGTCACCTACTATAAATTTTGAACATGAAATTGTTAGAACAATCAAAGCGTTTAGCAATTAAAAAGTATAGGTCTCTGTCTTACTGCAGAGTTTTGGTACAAACCAAGACAATAGATCTTAGTGGTTTGGCCTTATATTTCGTAAGGATGGATATTCTCAGAACTAGTAAAAATATAGACTTTAATGTCCTGTGGGCAAAAATGAGTCAAACGTATTGACAATAATGAGTCTATCTACATTCTATACTATACAGCACTGCCATCTATTCCAGAAGTGAGGACCTATTCTTTTCCATCAGATTAGTATTCTAAGAAACAGGAATGATAGTGGAAGTTCTTGCATGAATGCAAATACAAGGTCATTATAGACTCAACTAAATAATGATAATTTAAAAATGAATCATTCTGATACTAACAGTACTTCTGACTCAGTCTCTGATTCATATTATTAAAATGCCATCGGTTTCCAAGACCAACTTTTCAACTGATATTTAGAGAGGTAGGGTGGGGGTGGATTGAAGAGCATCTAATTGTTTTTATGGATGAAATAGTTGGCAAATTCAGATCTCTACATATTCAGTAGTTTCAATTTTAGGAAGACTTAGTCATTCTTTAGTGATTCATTGGCAAAAGTAACAACAAAAAAATAAATTAACACTAGACCAAACAACGACCATCACTTTCAACCAAAATATCAAAATAAGTCTTGTATTACTCACTTTATATACTTAGGTAATTTAAACTCTATAGAATTTTTTAAAAAAGATATTATCACGTCAAGAGTTATTAAGAATTTCAAGAGTGGTGTAAAAATGATTTGGAATGAATGCACATCAGTATAAATGATGGACAGATAACTTACTGTGATAGATGTGTTCATTTAGTGGCAACCAAATTATTGAAATTCAAGGGAATACGCATAAACATCCAGTAGTTGAGAATGATTAACAAACAACAATGAACAAAAACTGGAGAAAACATTAATTCCCCACGTGGAGGCAGTATTAAAACACTTTGATATAGAAACAAAATGTAAGCATTCAATATATGTTTAGTATCCATGTTAACATCATTTTGGCTTTATGAAAGCTTCAGATATAGGTCTCGAAGATACTATTTTAACATGAGCATGTTTGTAACAAAATATTTCATTTATCAAAGGAGAGTTTTGAATTAAAGAATAATCCAGCCTATGAAGAAAGTAGGTTCCAAATTCCAAGATAATTTGGAATAATATTTATGTTACACTAAATAAAAACAACCATGAACAAACTGAAAAAATATGTTTCCCAGCATTAATATTCATAGGTATTAAAGTTAACAATACAGAAAATTGATATCTGTCATGGTAACCAACATATGCCAACTTGGGTGTCAAGCTTTGTGTTATAAACACATAGTTTTTGGATCACTCAAAATAATTCCACTTATTTTACTTTATTACCAGTAGTTTAGATAAGGCCTTGTCACTTATTCATTTTGCAACTGGAGAATCTTCCTTAAATTCTTGGATTCATTGTTTGTCTGTAAAGTCAGATAATGATGTTTACCTTGAAGGATTGTCATGAGAATCAACTGGAATAATGCTTATACCTGATCCTTATATTTCCCTATGTTATCACACTGCTCCACTTTTCTAGACTAATGTTTCCACATATTCCCTATGCAGCAGCCAAATTGCACTCTTATTCTAGCATATTTGATCCTTTCTCACCTGTATGCTTTGCTTACACTATCCATTCTAGTGTGCCAGGTGGCATCATGGAACATGTGCTGGCATTAGCTTTTTTTAATTCTCAAATCAATGTCCTGCCCTTTCCCTCTTCTGCATTGCATCACAGGGAACTACATTTCTCAGATAGCCTGAGCAGCTCATTTCTGAGTCAAACTAACCAAGGAGAGGCACTGTAGGAAAATTGGAAGGTGAAAATAAGGGAAAAGTAAGAGTATTTCTCTCTTTCTTTTTTTTTTTTCTTTCTGTCTCTGTAGCAAATCCAACATTTCCTTCATGTTCCCTGATTCAGCAAGTGAACCCCTTGCTCTGTGATCTTAGATTCTTCTGGAGGCTCTGTATGTTAGGCTCTGGTTAAGCTGTTTCCCTCTAACCTTCCCTCTAACCTGGAGGTAGCTTTCAGAGATTGGTGTTCTCAGAAATAGCTGCTTCGAGTGAGTAATTTTGTGCCTAAGCACTTCCATCACCTGAATATCCATTTTCCTGTTTTGAGTTCTCTTAGGTTGAAGAATTTAGTGTACTTTCTTTTTTCTTACAGGGCCATGACTGCTACAAATCCATAGATTTGGATTTAAATACTGTCTCTTTGATGCCAGGGAAGCTGAGCCTCAGTTTCTTTACTGACAACCCAATAGTGTTTTGTGGGGATTAAATAAAAACATGTGAAAGTGCATAGGTAACATTAATTAATACCTAGGTTTTCACCCTTCATTTTTTAATGTTCTAAATGCTTTAAGCACACATGGACTGAAATTAGTTATTTGAATGTCAGGGAATAAAGAAAAATCTCTGATAATATTTATCCTTCAGAAGCATTTTATTATTTATACCATTTATGCTCTAAAATTGTCTTATTATTAATTAGAATCTTAAGGCATTTTAGTAGTAAGCATTGTTAGATAGATTTAATGGATCTTCAATAACCATTGTATAATAAATGTCATTTTCTAGGTAAATATACAAGGTCCTCTTCCACGAAAATATTATGTGGCTCAGGAGATGTGTGCCAGGTGAATATGGATGAACTGAGGGCAAAACAATTCCATAAGTCCCGAGGGAGAAAAATAACAGTAGTGAGGGATTTGTTGGATAAACATTAAGGTCAGGGGATTAGAATAAAGCATCAGAAGGAACTTTCCAATTACTGAGGATTTTCTGTTTCTGCCCTCAGTCTGAACAAAGAACTAAAACAATCTGGGACAATTTCCCACCAATGGACTCCACCACGTTAGTGATCAGAGACATTCTTCTTCTATAGTGGGGCCCTACTATGTCTCATGATTAATTTGGGGACACCTCTTCAGACCCCAAACTATTTTTCTACTGTTTTTCCCAGAACCATGACTACTGTGGTCTAGTGTTGCTTACTTACTAACACATCCTTTGTCTCCTGCATTTCAGGTGTAACAAATCTGTGAGCTCTGACTGTATGAAGTATCCAATTTCAGTATGATGTCTGCAAAAGAGAACAAAGGTTAAATCTATTCCTTCCAAATAAATAAACTTCTGCTTTAAGAATCTGGAATCTAGAGAACTTCATCTAAACATTTCACTTGCTGGGTTGGAAAGGATAAATATAAACTCTTTGTAAAACTAGGGCACTTGGACTCTACCATAAACCATTGCATGTATCTGGGACAAATTTTGGTTAGAAATAAAAAGACCTCAACCTGTATTGGAGATTGTTGGAGTAGGGGTAACCCAATTTCCCCCAAGGTTTTAATCCCCCAAGGATTAAGTGTAGTGGTCAAAAATAGGATGAGATTGGAAATAAGCAAAAGTTCTTTTAATTTTTTGTGACTTGTCAGCTATATACCTCATGAGAAATTTTGTTTCCTATAAGCCAAGGGCTCACTGGCTTCATTACTGCTAACTTTTGGGCACCTAACCCACAGAACTTTATGGAATATTGAACAAAAATATATTAAGTATTTGATCGAAGCAATACAAGTTATTTGGTGAGATGATCTGAAATAATGTCTACCAAACATAATCTTGCCTATGTCAATATAGAGGCAGCTAGGCAATTTAAAACATACTCATTGCTCCTTGAAAATATATAAGATTTGGAGTTTTTCCCCTAACTAGCTAGCTGTTACCACTGTAGTGGAAGTTAACTCTGATTCTTAGTATAGGATTGAATGAGTTTACTTTAAATCATAGAAATCATTTTTCTCCAATAGCTTTACTCTATTTGTTGTGTTCCTAATGGGGATGATAAAAGATAAAGGTATTAGCCACCAGGATCAACACATTTAATGAACTGTGTACGATACGACCCAGAATTAAATACATGTTAGAAGAGAGGTTTTATGTGAGGAGAGCAGAAGGGACAATTACTTCTGATTAAAGTGTTGGGGAAGATGTAATGGAAATCACACTTAAGTCAGGGATTAAAACATGGAGAGTGTTTAGCTAGGTTGAGAAAACAATGCAAGCAACGTCACAGAAGCTGGAGAGTGGAGAGGATATTTGGAGTACCACCTGGTAATGACTGGAGTTTATAATTCCAGCTGGAATGGATTGAGAAATAAGCCTAGGAAGGTTAATTTGGGACATAAATCATAGGATTTGGATATTGAGACCACAGGACTTTATTATTTTGACAAAGAGATACCTTTTCAGACATGATGCTATTCGACCTCTAGTTTGGAAAGGTAAATCTTGGAAGGTATATCGGTGGGGTATTCCTATATCTAGGAATAGACCAGACAAGAGATTCTGAGCGCTTGGACTGAGTTCAGTGGCAGTGGGAATGGAAAGTATGAGTAAACAAGAAAAACATCATAATAATTGAATTGAAGGACCTAGTAACTAATTGGAGTAGTGAGGATCCCAATTGGACAGAGAAAAAAACAGTTCAAGGTTTCAGAAATTTATAACTGAAAAATGATTGCAATATGAATAAGCATTTAGAACACAGTAAGTGGGATAGGTTATCAAAGAGAGCAAGGAGTTGAAGATATTGAATTGGAAATATATACGGGTACTCGTATATGAGAAGTTCCTGTGAGTCTGTAGCTCAGGGGAGAGGCTGGAATTGCGGCTGAGCCTTGCAAATACAGCAATTTGTAGGTGTTTTCCTCAGTCCTTTTTTCTTTTTTTTTTTTTCTTTTCTTTTTTTTTTTTTTTAAAGATTTTATTTATTCATTTGACACACAGAGAGAGATTACAAGTAGGCAGAGAGGCAGGCAGAGAGAGGAGAGAGGAGGAAGCAGGCTCCCTGCTGAGCAGAGAGCCCGATGTGGGCCTCGATCCCAGGACCCTGGGATCATGACCTGAGCCGAAGGCAGCGGCTTTAACCCACTGAGCCACCCAGGCGCCCCCTCAGTCCTTTTTTCTATCTGACACAAGAAGGATTTCCATTCATACCCACAGGAGTGACCCTTCAGTCAGTTTGTCCTGAGGCTCTGACCGAAATTTTTAATTACCTGTTTGTTGTTCCTACCCAGACATTTAAAAAAAATACGTCAAACCCAGTATGTCCAAAACTGATATCATTTCAGTTCTCTAGTTAAATCTGCTCTATCTCCTGTAGGAAAGGCCATGCCAGTGAATGTTATTCCTATCAACTCGGGCATCAGCAACTTCACCTACAGCAACGTGAAACGAAGCATATACACAAGCTTGTGAGTCACCCTAGACTCTTCTGCATCCTGCTATCATTAGTGTAGACCCTCATTCCTTCCTTTTAGGATTACTGAAACAAGTTTCTACCAGAAGTCTTTGCCTCTAGACTCCCTGTCAAATCTGCTTCCCATACAGCTTACCTGATCTACCCGATCATACAATAAAATCATTTCACACTTAATCCATTGCAATCTATGTATACATCTATTACACTCTCCAGACATTAAATTCTGTGGAAGAAATGTCAACTCTCTTGTTGTTTTTTTGTGATTACTTTCTGCAATAGTAATCCTTAAGTGTTTTTGAATAAATGCAAATATTATTTTCAGGAATAGTTAATATAAAATGGCAGTGGAAGAATGTCCAGATTTAAAGACAAAGATAATCAAGGATAAAACTTTGAGGAGAAAAAAGAGGTAAAAGAAAATGAAACTGTAGAGTGTGTTAAAAAATGTACAATCATATGAAAACCAAAGGAAAGTAATATTTAAGGGAAGAATGTTTTAAGAAGTAAGACTTATTTACTTACTTAGCCTCTGCAAGCAAATTTTCATGCTCTGACACTTTGCTTCTTCCTTTCCCTGGTCAGACTGAAGTATTCTCTTCCTTTTTCTCTAAAAGTTGCATCCATCTTGCTGTTGTCCACAGCTTCATCCCGTGTCAACTTCTCTTCCCACTCTGTACGATCTCCATGGGAACTTACTTGCAATTCTAGGATATAAAGCATCATTTATAGCACAGTGACTCCCAAAGTCTGTATTTCCAGCTCTTTTTGGTTCCTGTGCTCCAATCCTACAATTCAGCTTCTAACAGCATTATTTCCAAAATGAAAACAACCTTTTTCCCAAATGTGTTCATCTCATTCCTCCTGTATTCTATAGATCTTGTTAAAAGTAATTATTCTTTATATTTCATAAGCTTAGTATGTGCTTTATCCTTGACTCCTTTCTTTCTTACACTTTACATCAGTCACCAAGGTTCATCAACTTGACCTCCTAAATATCTTACATTTTCTCCCCTACCATCTTACTTCTGTTTTCATTCAGTTCTTTGACATATGCTGGGTGGATTATTGAGGAGGCCTTAAACAGGTATGTTCTCCACAATCATTCCTAATCCAAAGTATCCTTCATATGATTGTCAAAAATAATTTTCTAAAGTTTGTTGTTCACAAACTTTGAACAAAGTTTGTTCACAAACTCATCCATTTCAAAAAATAAACAAATCTGTTTGTTTTATATATTTTATAAAAAACAAAATAAAAACTTAACTTCCTACTGATCAGAGAAAAATTTCCAAACTCACTAATATCTTATACATGGGCTCTTAAGACATAATGGCAACTGGGCTGCCTGCGTGGCTCAGTCGTTAAGCGTCTGCCTTTGGCTCAGGTCAGGGTCCTGGGATGGAGCCCCACATCGGGCTGGGCTCCCTGCTCAGCTGGAATCCTGCTTTTCCCTCACCACTCCCGCTGCTTGTGTTCCCTCTCTTGCTGTCTCTCTCTCTCTCTGTCAAATAAATAAATAAATAAAATCTTTAAGAAAAAAAAAAGACATGATGGGAACTATATTTTTAGTATCATCTTAAATACTTTTTCCACATCACAAAAACAAATAGAAAAATTCTCTTTTTTTAAAAAAAACTCTTTATGCCTTGTTACATTTCTATGGCTTTCTTGAATCTGTATCGTTATTGTGGAATTTTTTTCTCCTGTCCACTAATAGTTACTTTTTGGAGAATACCTGCTTTATCCTTGATGAATTGTTTAAGTGTCACCCATTTTATGGAAATCTTTTCAGATTTAAAGTGTTAAATCCAACTTTTCAAGGATGAAAGCCTCTGGCCTATAGTTTCAAGCTATGCATTCTTACAAATTTATATCTGTGACAACCATTTCAATTGTGATCTTAATAAAAGTTGTCTGTTCAAAAGAAAATTACCTCGAGTTACTTTTCCTGCCCTCTGAATTATCTCTTTGGCATAGTGTTCACCTTTAATTTTATTACTTTTTCAATGAGTGCTTGCTTTTGTTTCTCTGCGAATATTAAATGAAAATGCAGAGCTTTGGAAAATGCAAATGCATACATCTGTACCGTAATGCATTGTTTAGAGCTAATTTGTATCAGATGCTCAGCCATTAGATAAGGAGGGATTTCTTGACTGGAAAGAAGACTATGAAATTGTTCTCAAGAAATTGATCCCATTTTTTTCTTTATTTTGTCTTGCTAAGAAAATAAAAGACGTACGTTTTCTTTATGTCAGTGCTGTACTGATACATTCCCCCGCCCCCGCCACCTGAGCACTATAAGGCTTATTTAACAACAAGCAAATATCAAGAAGCACACCACACAGAGACGAACCCAATCTACAGATGACAGTCCCTGTCAGAATGCCATCTGAACCATAATGCTCCAAATTTTGGCCTGAGTAACCAGAAAGAAAGAAAGCTGTGTGATGCAGAGGGCGAACCAGATGAAATCCTATCATGCTAAGCATCACAATTGTAAAGTCAGGATGAATAAGAAGAAATGGAAAGCTATTCATTGAAGCTGCCTCCACATGGGACAAATGATTCTTAAGCTTGAAGTAGATTTAACTGTCCCCAAACAGCAATCTCAGTCTCATACAGGAAATGAAAATAAAAGCAAGCAAGCAGCCGGTCAGAAACAGTCACCACCTTCTGGGTATAGCCACTTGAGAACTGGTAGAATGTGTAGCGCTGTAGGATCCACGCAATTATAAAAACATCTGAACGGGAATACTTGAAAATGGCCTTTAACTCTACTGGGATGTTGAAATGACTTTTTTGAACTTTTCTCATTTTTCTCGGGTTTCTTTTTCCTGACTCTCCAAGGTAAATTATGACTTAAATGTTTTGTGCAAGGCTTTCTGTATTGGATTTGGGGGCTTATCATAATTTTATTTCGTATATGTTGAGAGGTTTTAATAAATTGTGTCAACCAGAAAAACAGTGGGAATCATTGTTTCATATGTGAAGTGACAGCCTGCAGACTTAAGCTGTTATTACTTGAAATTCCATTGAATTCTAAATTTCAGCACTTTTTTTTAAATTTAGCTGTTCATACTTCATGTATGTTTGCCAATTACAGAATTTAATTCTTGATGGCCAAGCATTGTATTGCAACTAAAACCCTGTTGTAAATGGGGAAGCCAATCGGTTGGAATCAGGTTGAGCCTTTTTATTAATTATGTTTGTCTATTTGTCTGTGTGTGTCTTTATCCATTCAAGTTGCTGTCACAAAATACCACAGACTGGGGTAACTTGTAAGCAACAGGAATTTATTTCTTCTATTTCTGGGGCTGGAAGTCCTAGACTGGGATGCTAGCTGGGTTTGGTGAGGACTCTCTTTTGGGTCACAGACCACTCATTCTGTCCTCACATGGTAGAAAGGGCAAGGGAGCTCCTGGGCCTCTTTTACAAAAGGCATTAATCTTATTCATGAGGGACTTCTCTCCAAACCCAGTCAGCCCCCAAAGTTTCCATCTCCAAATAACATCACATTGGACATTGGTATTTCAACATATGAATCTGGGGAGACACAAATATTTAAATCATAGCTGTGTGTGTGTGTGTGTGTAGTTTTGATTGGAGCTGTCATTTACTAGCTATGGTAATGTGGACCAGTACTGGGAGTCTCCTTTTTTGAACTTTCTAAGTGTTTGTTTGTTAGCATTAAAACTTGACACACTCACATCATAGATTTGTTGTGAAAATCATAAGAAATCAGGTGTTCAATTGGTTTGTAAATTCTAAAGTTATACACAATGAAATACTTTGCTATTTAGATGGCTGCATTGTTAAAGAACATTAATTTAAGGGTCATGTGATTTAAATTCTAATTTCTGTTCAACCACTTGCTTGTTTTGTGAGCATAGGTGAGTCAATTAACTTTTCTGAGCCCCTGTAAAAAGGAAACTGGTTTTTGTGGTTCATGATCATTTCAATGAAATCTACTTGCTTCATTTTTCCTTTTAAAATTTTTAGCTAGTAGTTATAATAACAAATAAAATACTTGTCACTGAACATAGAATTCAATATTTGTAAGATTATCAGGAAGTCAAGATTGTAATTAATAAGTCCATACATGATCCAGCTATGGGCCATAGGATTATAAATACTTGATATCTTGATATAGAGTTCACTTTTGCTACTATCTTTTGTGCACAATTCTTGATGTCTAAGATATTTTCACATATTAGAAATGGAAATGCTGGTTCAACTATGACCCCCATAGATTTCCTACAGCTGAGGGCACAGATTTGAAACTAATGACAAACTTTAGAGTTCCAGTTTGGGTCAAAGAGCAGAAGAGCTGTAACAGATAACAGTAGTATTAGTAGAATAATGGTAGTTAATATCTAAATGAGCACATACTCTGTTTCAGGTAGTCTTCTAGATGGTTTACATGAATATGTGGTGTCATCTTCATAATATCCCTAGGAGATAAGCAGTAATATTATTTTAAATTTTACAGATGGAGAAACTGAAGAACTGAGAGGTTTAGTTCTCATAAGGAGCAGATAGAACCTAGATATAAGCCAAGGCAGTTGGGCTCCATAAAACCACTGTGCTGTCCTAGCTGAGAATCGTGATCTAACTAGTTAAGCGAACCTGAAAATATACATTAGTCTTATTAGTCTGTACCTAAAATGGTAATATTAATAATAACTTCCCCCAGCTGTTTTACAGGTGGATTTTCAAACATTCCAGGAATACTTGGATGAGAACATTCAACTTATTACATACATTTCTCTATGTGATAGTGTCTTGTCAGCTCAGGCTACTATAATAAAATAGCATAAACTGGGTGGGTGGCTTATCAACAAAAGAAATTTATTTCTCACAATTCTTGAGGCTGAGAAATCAAAGATCAAGTTGTCAGTCAATTCTGTGTCTGCTACAGGCCCTCCTCCTTGTTGTAGAGGGTTGCGAGTGTCCTCACACCCAGAAAGAGCGAGCTAGTCTCCTCTTATAAGGGCACTAATCCCATTCAAGAGAGCTACACCCTCATGACCTAAATATCTCCCAAAGGCTCCACCTTCACATACCATCTTATTGAAAATTAGATCTCAACATATGAATTTAGGGGGCTAAAACATTCAGTTCACAACAGATGATTCAATGTAAACATGTGCTTTCAAATCCTATATTTCAAGCAGTACACATGATCTGTACAACCACAAATACATGTATACAATAGAATTAAAACAAAACAAAACAAATATACACTATATATTGTTTTTAATAACAGGCTTTTGTGTGCAGCGTTCTTGTAGGTAATTTTTCTTAAGAACAAAAATGGTCTTTTAAGGAGGAAATGTCTCCTTTATATTTATTTCAAAAGTTTTCCTTGTGCAAAATTTACAGACATTTTTTCAGCCAATCCAGACAAGTTTTGGAACAGAAACCCTATGTTGTGTCTTTTGGTACGAGGTTCTTATGTTTTGGACCTCTAGTTCAGCAGTAATATAGAAAGTCTACGAGTTAGTGGATGTATATGCGGAACTCGAGAATAGTCTGCTGTACCTTGTATTTTACAACCAATCAGTAGTTTTTAATTAATTGTTTGCTGACCTCCTACCAATTTTTTCCAGTGACTTTTTCCAAGCCTTCTTCACTTTCTGCAAGTACCTGACCCTCAGGAGATTTACTTATCTCCCCTATTGAGAAAATTGAAGTTATTTGACACCATTAATTTCTCACAACTCAAAATCTAAAACTGGCAGGCCTTTTACAATGTTTACTCTCAGTGGGCCAAGACCACCCACTCTACATTTTATTGAAGATGTCTTTAGCAACTTTTATTGGTGCTAGGTAAATTTGGGCACATTAGCAAAACCGAGCCTGGGAGGTGATTATTTCCAGATTTTACATATGAAAGGATTTAGATTGAGAGTAGCTAAGAAACTCTTCAAATCATAAAGTGAATCAGGGGTGGAGCTAGAAGTAAAAGCCAAGTTTCCTCTCATTTTCAAGACTGTTGTCACTCCTTTTCTTCAGATTGCCAATTAACTCAGACTGGTTTCAGATTTTTACTCTTTGCTAAGCCTATTTTTACAATGCTTAGAGCATAGATAGAACTTTTACAGACTAAAAAGAAAAGATGCTTTTTGCAACCCATTTAATTCTTCAAGTTATTAACATCTCTCTTTACTTTCCTTAACCATCAACATTTTTGAAAGAGTAGTTTGGACCTTCTTTCTACCTACAAATAATATTTGTAATCTAGCTTTAGCTCAAACATTATATGAAACAAACCTCTTAAAAGTTTTAAATGTGTTTATCATCACACAAAGATGACACAGCTTTCAAATCCTTGACCTCTTCTTAGCACTTTAGCATGCTTGATCTTGCACCCTTTGTCTTGACCAACTCCTTTGGACTTCAAGGCATTTCAGAATGCAAACTATTACCTCTGTGTCCACCTTCTACATGATTCCCTGAATAATTCTCCACGCTGAATTATCATCCACCCCACCCCAATATGTAGGCAATCTTTGTGGTTCTGTCATCTGCTCAGGGCTCTATCTGCTGCTTTTCTGTTGTCTGACTAACTCCTTGGCATCAGAGAAATACAAATCAAAACCACAATGAAATACCACCTCACATTGGTCAGAATGTCTAAAATTAACAAGTCAGAAAATGACAGATGTTGGTGAGGATCCAAAGAAAGGGGACCTTCTCACCCTGTTGGTGGGAATGCAAGCTGGTGTAGCCACTCTGGAAAATAATATGAAGATTCCTCAAAAATTTGAAGGTAGAGCTACCCTATAACCCAGCAATTGCACTACTAGGTATTTGCCCCAAAGATACAAAACTAGTGATCCTAAGTGGTACCTGCATCCCAATGTTTATAGCAGCAATCAATGCCCACAATAGCCAAACTATGGGAAGAGCCCAGATGTCTACCGACAGATGAATGAATAAAGAAGATGTGGTGTGTGTGTACACACACACACACACACACACACACACACACACACACACACTGGAATATTATGCAGCCATCAGAAATCGAAATCTTGCCATTTGCAATGAAGTGGATGGAACTAGAGGGTATTATGCTAAGCGAAATAAGCCAGTCAGAGAAAGACAATTATCATAGGATTTCACTCATATGTGTAATTGAAGAAATAAAACTTAGAATCATAGGGAAGGAGGGAAAAATAAAACAAGATAAAATCAGGGAGGGAGACAAACCAAATGAGACCCTTAATCATAGGAAACAATCTGAGGGCTGCCGGAGGGGAAGGGGATGGGGGCAGGCAGTACTCAGGTGATGGACATTTAGGAGGGCACATGATGTAATGAGCATAGGTGTTAGATAAAACTGATGAATCACTAAACTCTACCTCCTCTGAAACTAATAATACACTACATATTAATTAATTACAAGTTAATTGAATTTAAATTTAAAAAATTAAAAATTAAAAAATTAAAAAATTGAGATATAAAATAAATAAATAAATTACTACAAGAAAAGTTCCAGGGAGAGTGTAACAAGAATTATTCAGTGTGTGTATAGAGAAACTTCTGCAAATCTATTGAGGGATTTACAGAAGTGTGGCAATAAATAGAAAGGCATACATTTACTGGAGTAATAGAAGTATACATTGAAAAACTGCTAATTTTCCCAACAGTATGTATAAGTAAAATGTCATTGCAATAAAAATATATGTGCCCATGCACACATATACCTATGTGTGTGTTTGTGTTTATGTCTATGTGTGCATATGTGTACAGAAAATGAAATAAGTGAAAATAGTCAGGAAAATTCTGAGAAGAGAATTGAGGGGTTAAAGGAAATAGCCCTATCAAATATTTAAAATGTTTAAAATTTATTATAATTAAAACACTGTGGTACTGATATGTAACTAAAAAGGCAGCTCAATGAAGAAAATAGAAAGTCCGGAAATAGAACACCACGAATGAGCAACTTAATATATCTAATCTCTTTAGAAAGCCTAATTCTTTATAAGAAAACAGAACATGCAGAAAAATGTTAAGATGAAAAGACTATTACCATTTTTTTCATGAGAAAATGTTGTAATTTGTACCCAGCTTTATAAAATCACATTACTTTTTAACATATTATATATGATATACAAATTATAGATTACATAAACTAAATAGAAATAAAAAATTAATAGTTGTTTAAATTGCAGATAAATTTATTTAAATTAAATTATAGTTATTTCATGTGAAGAAGTAGACAAAATTGCATGGAAGGTGTATTCTACACCCCTTTAGCAAAATCCATTCGTAAGGTATATTTTCTTTAGCTATATAAGACAGAGGAAAAAATGTGCTCAAGTTCTTTTCCTCACACAATATTATTAATTTTTTCATTTAGAGTAGAATGATGTAAAAAAGACAATATTTGTAGAAATTGTCAAGCTGATTCAAAACTATATGGAAATGCAAAATAGCCAAAACAATTTTGCAAACAAAATAAACAGAACAAAACAAAGATGAAGAACTGTCATTACTAGGTATTGAGGCTTCCTATAAAGGTATAGTAAGGACAGACATATTAATTGGTGGAACAGAAACCAAGTCATACTTATATATATGTGAAGTGATTTTTGACAACTATGCCAGGGTAATTCAATGGGAAAAGATTAGGGTTATTTTTATTTGTTTGTTTTTGTTTTTGTTTTTGTTTTTGTTTTAGCAAAGTGGATGACTACATGTCAGAAGTGATTCCCTAACTTTACCTTGCCAAAATTAATTCTATGTGAACCTCAAAGGGCTTACATATAAAATACAAAGAAAAAATTGTGAAAAAGATTAGAAAATATTTCCACCTAAATGATAAAAAACACATTTTAAAATTCAGCTACAGTTGTGCTTGGAAGAAAATTTATGACTTCACCTCCATTGCTAAAGAAGAAATGTGTAAAATCCACAATTTAAGTTTCTATTAAGAAGTCAGGAAAAGAAGAGCAAATTAAACCCAAAGGTTTTTAGAAAATAGGGAGTGATAAAAATGAGAGCGGAAATAAATAATGCAAGAAACAGAAAACAATAGTGAAAATCAAGTCCAAAGTTTGGTTCTTTGAAGAGATTAATATAATTGATAAACCCAATAAAAATTAATTAAAAAAGAGGTAGAGTGAGAGAAAGTGAGGGAGTGAAAGAGAGAGAGAGAGGGAATGGACAATTTCACTCCTAGTATTTACTCAAGATGTCCTTTAAAAGATTCTTACAAGAATGTTTAAAGTATCATTACTTACATTAGGCCAAACCTAAAAACACCTAAACATCCATCAAGTAGAAAAGGGATCAACACACTGCAGTTTATCCCAATAATAAAATACTGATGAAAAAACAATACACTAAAGCCTGGAAATGCTTCAAAAATATATTGAACAAAAGAAATCAGACACACAAATGCTACTTTGGGATTCTATTTATCTGGAGTCCAAGAACAGGCAAAATTAAAATATGATGAAAGGAACCAGAAAGGGGTTCCGGAACGAGTGTATTGATTGGAAATATGCATAAGGAAAGTTTCTGGAGCAATGGAAATGTTATATACCTGGTTTTGGGTGACAATCACATGGGTGTACAAAATTGTCTAAATTCATCTCCTTAAGCACCTCGGATATGTATACTTAATTTTATGAAATTATATAATAATTACTAAATGAACTTACAAGTCAATTAGAAACAAGCCATTATATAGGCCATTAAGACTGTATTTTAGGATTTTTAACAGATATTAACATGAGCAATCTTGACAGCTAGAGTCAATGACTGAAAATGTAGTATATAAAATATTAGAATAATGGTCACAAGGAAATCATATAGTATACTTTCTTAAATAAAAAAATAAGTGAAAGACACCTACAAAAGTTGTAACTGATATTAAATCATTTCTTATATTAAGTCATTTGTTATATTGTTATATCATTAAGTGTCTGCCTTCGGCTCAGGTCATGATCTCAGGGTCCTGGGATCGAGCCTCACATTGGGCTCCCTGCTCAGCGGGAAGCCTGCTTCTTCCTCTCCCTCTGCTTGTATTCCCTCTCTCACTGTCTCCCTCTCTCTGTCAAATAAATAAATAAAATCTTTAAAAAAATAATTTGTTATAATTTCTATCCTATACATGATTATTTTGTATGAATTTTAAAGGTACAGCCTTTTTTAAAAGCTTCCCACAAAATTTCTAGGGGTTGGAACTAGTCATATTTCTTGCTACCTTCTCACTCCTTCCTATGCAACTTAGGGTTAATATTTCATACATGTATTTCAATTTACATTGAACTTAAGAGTAAGTATAAAGGCTTAAGCAAGACAGGTAGCTGTGGATAGAATAATCTGAGCAGTCTTAGACATTGTTGCATCCAACAGTTTGAATTCTTACAAATTAAAAAAAAAGAAGGATCATTCCTTTAAAGAACTCTTGACAGGGGCGCCTGGGTGGCTCAGTGGGTTAAAGCCGCTGCCTTCGGCTCAGGTCATGATCCCAGGGTCCTGGGATCGAGGCCCGCATCGGGCTCTCTGCTCGGCAGGGAGCCTGCTTCCTCCTCTCTCCTCTCTCTCTGCCTGCCTCTCTGCCTACTTGTAATCTCTCTCTCTGTGTCAAATGAATAAATAAAATCTTTTAAAAAAAAAGAGCTCTTGACAGAGAAATATTAAGAACATAACAATATACTCTTTTCAAATATATCCATATATATATATATATATATATATTTCATATATATATAATTTCTTTTTTTTCTGTAAAAGTAAATCCCGGAAAGTAAGTAGAAGGCAACTAAGAAAAGTTAACATAGCTACAATTAGAAGACATCAAATATGCAGGCATCATCTACTTAATAAATTCATCATCTGTTCTTATTGTTTAAAACTGTTCCGTGTGCCTTTTAATTTCCCCGTGAATGGGACCTTTTGCATACCCTTGATAGTAGACAGAGAGAGTCTCGGTTGTCAAGAAAACAAACCACGAAAGCTCCTGCTGAGTGTGCAATAAGCTGTCCGAGTTTTACATGAAGAGGTCAGAATTTTCTTGAAGAGTCACTTTCCAAGTATAGCATGCTTACAATAATTAGTATCCTGACTACTCAGGAGATGGTCGTAGACACAGCTGTTGTTTAAGGTAACGGGCACATCAATGGCAAGGCACTACGTATTGATCTGTGCAGTGACATCCTTCTAACTATGTCATCTGAGTGGAAGAAGCCCCAAATTAACCAATAATAAAGTGTTAGAAGTTGTAGGAGCTGATCTCTTGGGACTTGTTCTAGAAGAGTATAGATGCCCCTCCCCACAAGGCCATCAATCCTGCTAAAGGACTCACAGTGACATTTAGCTGACCAGTAGACAATGTAAAGTCTACAATAATGCTAGACCCCATTTAATATGGGTGCATGTGTATGTGCCATTTTTATATTAGTTTTCTGGGTGTAAATACATAATAATGTATACATAGCTATATAAATAAAATACACATATATGCTATTAGGATCTGAAGAGAACTGGATCAATGAGAATACTATATAATAGTAAAACTGTCAGGCATTACACATCTTTGATAAAACAATTTCACTAATTTGAGGAAACTTAATTTCAGAGGCAAAAATCTTAGTGATTATATATATTTCCATCAGAATTAGATAAGGGATAAACTTCTTGCAAGATTTGTTTTTTATTATTGTTTTACTTTGAGATTTGATTGTACTTTCTATGTTAAATATAGGTCCTAGGTACACAGTTTATGAATTGATCACAAATAAATCTGGGTTAGACTATACTAATGCCAGCAACCACACACGTTTCAAAAATAGTCAATAAAAAGATTACAATTGTATTTATTTTTGCCAAGTTATCTCTTGATATTTTTACATGTTTACATTAAAAATAATTACTCATTTATAAACTTTTGGATTTTTTTCTTATATTTTGATATAAACTTTCACAACATATGTTTTCTTGGGTTGGTTTCTCAGTTTCCCAGGTCATTTTGAGGGTACTCACTGGACAACATGGATTTACTCTAACTTTTGTCTGACCAAAAGTTAGATTCCATCTTACCATTCTCCCCTACCTAGTTGATATGAGGTTTTTCTGTGATGGGTTTTATTAAAAACAAAACAAAACAAAACAAAAAGCAAAAAACACAAAAAAAGTAACTTTGGTAAACAGATTTTCCGTTTTTTAAAAAAAGATGCTGATATCAACGGGAGTGATATAGGCATCTACAACATAGGGTTCCAGCTTGCAATGGCCTTTGTAGCTCATATCAGAATCTCCATACAAGTCTTCTATTGTCTCTGGCCTGTTATAGGTCCAGTTTGTTATTAAGAAAGGGAAATCAACTTTATAAACTGTAGCAAGGAAAATTTTACCCATTTCTTCGGTGAAGTTAATTTTTACTGAATTTCCCTGGCTGTTAGTCAGTACGAGGCTAAGACATAATTTCCCCCTGATTCTTATCAAGAAAGAAAAGAATGGTGAAGAAAAATCTTAGCTGGATTACAGGCTATGGGGAATATCCAGTCATCGGTTATCATCTTTGTCAGTTCGGTTAATTTCCCAGGTAAGCACGGAAGTTGAGATGAAAACTTGAGCTAAAATATGCTTCCCATTAGTGAATCTCAGTTTTTCAGAGCTGATTATTCTCCACCTGTCTCTTGAGACCATTCATTGCCCTCCCTTCCCTCCTGTTTGCTCTAGGAAGCTGGTTATCTACAAATTCCTCACGTGCTCTCTTGTTCTCTGAATTTTTATGGTGTTTGGCCACTCACTGCAAGGCAGCAGGAGGATAAAGGTTTGTTCCTTGCTGTTTTAAAGGGTAACTACTTCTTTTTATAGTCACAGCTCCTTTGTGGTGATCCTAATTTTATGGCTCCATTTTTCCTGGGTTCCACTAACGTCATTTCTTCACTTATGCCTTCAGGCTTAGAGTAGTAATGGCTGCATGTTCTTGTTCCTCTTCTGAGCTTCACCATCACAGACTGATTACCTGAACTCAGCTAGTAAATAATCCCTTCAATAAACTATTTGGTTAAATTATTTGGTATCCGGGCTGGTATATCTAAGTATATCATACACATGCACACATGCATAAGTAAGAGTTCCTGAGGCATGCATTTTATTATCTGTTTGAATTGAGAACATGATTATTTCTTTAATGTACAAAGTCCTAATTGTTATGTCAGAGACATTTGTAATGTTATAATTGTAAATTGTAGAGAATTTATACATGTGCTAAGCAGGTCTTCAGCATATTCACGTTTCCATGATAAAGATCATGAAGTCTATCATATTGGGTCTTCCATAGAGTCAGGTGGTCTGTCAACAAAAGCAGTGCATGAGGAAAGTCTACAAGTCATGATTACATATCATGAGTCATAAACTCAGGAAGTTTGGGTTTTTGTCTTAGGTAGTTTTACTTTGCTTTAATAAGCTATTAAAAAGCTCCTATCCAGGGGTGCCTGGGTGGCTTAGTCTGTTAAGTGTCTGTCTTCAGCTTAGGTCATGGTCCCAAGGTCCTGGGATCAAGCCCCATGTCGGGCTCCCTGCTTAATGGGGAGCTTGCTTCTGCCACTCCCTTTGCCACCCCCCACACTCATGTGCTCTCTTTCACTCTGCTTTCTCTCTCAAATAGAAAAATAAAATCTTTTATTTTTTTTAAAATTTCCAATCCACTCATTCATCATAACTTATTATATCCCAATTTATAACATCTTAGAGAAAATAATCGTATAATTTTATTATCTACTGTGTATCATAGTAACATGGCTGGGTTGTGACTCTTGAGTAATGAGGTCTATTTTTCTTCCTCTAGAGTCTGGGTAGAGGCTTATGACTACTCCAAACAAAAGAAGTGATACTCTGAGGCTTTCTAGGCATGTTCATAAAGTGATACATCTTTGCCTAGCGCGCTCTCTCTCTCTCAGACATCAACTTTGGGAACTTGACTACCATGTTAGAAGTTTGTACATCTTACAGATGCCATCCTAGACAGACCATTTGAAGAAACAACCAAAACAGAGAGAGATGCCTGAGGAGCTTTAACTATCTGTGTCTTCTCAGGTGAGGCACGAGCCATGTGAGGAAGGATGCCTCGGAGAGAAATTCAACCACGCTCACCATATGACTGCAACCCACGAGAGTCCCCAGCCTAAAACCACCCGGTTGAACCTCTCCTGAATTATTAACCCATAGAAATCTGGACAGGTTTTAAAACAAAAACATGTTTTTGTTTTAAGCTATTATGCTTTTAAATCATTTGTTACACAGCAATAATAACTGAAACCAATTACAACAGAGGATATTGAAAAATAAGACTGTCACCAGATTTCTCAAAGTTACCCCACCACCTGCAGTAGAAACTCCAAAAGTGATCATTATAACATATATTTCTGGATTCCACCTCAGATTTAAGGATCTTTTTGGCCTAAAGCCCCTGCAATTAGCATGCAGCCTTTCTCCCTCTCTCTCTCAATCTGCTTCTTTTTTTCTCTCCATACACACATACATATAATACTTATTGTTTTTGTTTTTACCTTGATCTGTCCTGAAGTACAGTAGTCTGGTAGGGAAAAACTCCAAATTGCAAGAGGCCACAGCCATTGCAGAAAGATCACAGATTTGGAATCCCACAAAGCTAAGTACCACTTTGCTGACTCTACAATCCACTTGTAATGATGTAAGTTAACTTTCTTGGCCTCAGGTTCTTTATCTCTAACATGGAAACTATTGCTATGTAACTTGTATCAGGATTGCAAGGGCTAAATTACATGAAGCAGCATGTGAAAGAACCTAACTCATTCTTCAGTTAACCTCAGCTCTTTCCATTTCTTTCAGTAGTTGTAATACCCTAAATATGTGTTACAAGTGTTGCCCAACACACTAGCTAAATTTAAGGGAAAAAAATTTATTTGAGTTGAATACATTAAAGACTGTAGTTAGTTTTTCACTAAAGATTTCCTTATAAAGTTTCCACCTCTCTCCATTTTCTTGCCTTCATTTTTGTTTCCAGATGGTTCACACCAGATACAACTTTTTTAAAAAACTTCAGATATAGTTGCAAGACTTACAGAGAGATAATCAGCCACAGTTTGATCCTCAGCAAAACCAATAAAATTAAAATGATATTCTGAGTGTTAAATAATTTTTGAGAGCTCTGTTTTTTTCACTAGTCATGAAATGCATGTCTTTTTTATTTAAAATTTTTAATGTGATTGTAAAAACATACCTTATAAAGATTAATTTTACAAATCAAGATCACATGCCAATGTAAATTAGTTGGCGATATTGACTTTCTTTGAAAATTTCTTAGCAAAGTTTCTTCAACCAAAATATATTTGAAGACCTCTTATATTTACCTTTGAAATAATGTCAAATATATCATCAAAATATTTTCAGCAATGAAGATCAGGATATAGATTACATGCAAATATTGGAATCTTAGGGCATACATGTCTGTTGAGACATTATAATTTACCTGTAGTACTACTTAATGGAAATTCACTGTGTTATCATCTGTCCTCAGGTTCTACCTAATAAACTTTCCTATGAAAACATACCATTTTTTTCTACAGAACTTACTGGCAATTGACAGTCTTCAGAAGGAGGAGTAACATTAGTTGCACCATGAGACCAAAAAATACAGACATCAGTTTAGAATTTGGAATATTCCTGGAACACTAACAATTTCTAATAGTATCCCTGACATGGAACAAAATACATAGCTCTTTAGGTGTGCGTTTATACTAGAACCATGGGAAATACTTCACAGATCCTGTGGATGTTATTATGTAAGCTGTAGTTCCACAAATATGGGCAAGAAGCCAGGTGGACTAAGTATAACTCTTATGTTAACGTAAGATGCAGTTTTTCATATAGGGCTATTAATAGCTATATATATATTTATTCTTCTTGTTTCCTTAAAACCAGTCATTTGAGTGAAAACTGTGTCTTGGATGCACTCTCATCCATCACATTAAAATTTCTTTAATAGCTTTAAAGTACAACTTTTCCAGAAAGACTATCTTTGCAACATTTGACCTACAAGTCTAGACTCCAGGGGGATAAAGTCCAGAGATGTACTTAAGTAGCACTTTGAGCCCAGAGAGACTTGACACATTAAACTAATAAAAAATGACTGTACAACCATCTGTAAACATGAAGTGTCATATAAGTGCTTATTAATAAGCATTTTCTTCAATTTATATTTATTTTTATTCTGAGATGCCTCTTAAAAATGCATTATGGTTTATTGTGTGTACTTTCTTTCAAACAAATTTCATTCAAGGTATATTAGAGAGTTAAATACATGTCAGTGTGTGGCATAAATTATGGAAGGACACTTTGAATGGTAAATGAATTAGTACATTCAGTCATAAGGGCAGGGAGAAATGGGTTGTGTAAGCGTCTGGTTTGAAATACCTAGACTCCCTGGAACCAAAACTTCAAATCCCAGCAGGCCAGCTCTGTCCTTCATCCTTCTGAGATAAGAGTCCATTCAGTTTACAGTCTGCTGGTTTTTTGAATGATCCCTTGGAACAGTAGACATGTCGGCTCTGTGTGAACATTTTACAGAGACAGGGCAAGGGGAAAAAAAAACTTTCAAGAGAATTTAAGCAGAACTGAAGTATCATTTCATGCGGGCAATATCTTAGTGGTGAAGAGAGACTGACTTAGAACATAGCAGGAGTGAGGGCTGGAGAAGAATATTCAAAGTTTTAAAAGAGGAAAGAGAAGTTAGTATATGATTGATTGCTACTACTGACCTCTAGAACTGTTTTTAAAATGGGGAAATGGATTCCAATATAATGGTAGACTTTAGAGACATGTGGAATTGACCTATGCTACCTAGTTGATATTTTGGATTGGCCTATGATTTTTTATGAAGCCTTAATCTGAATCCATAATGAAAAGCATTTATTATCTAGACAACACTTACGAGTATGAGGCTGAAGAATAGGGCCTTATAATGTAGTAAAAAGGACACAAGTCACATTTGAATATGGCCTTTCTAAAGACTTGGGCATGGTACTTCTAAGTGGGGATTTTCAACCTTTCCCAGCCTCGATAAACTCTGCCAAGTGTCAAATGTATAATTATAAGAAAGTCGAATTTGAATAAGCTAATTCAGGGGACTCTAAACTTTCCTAGATAATGACTTAGGTTGAGTTTTTCCAGATTCTTATTAGGGTTATGAGGATGTTTACAGCATAAATCAGAATGCAGGATGGAGATAGCCCTCTTTCACTCTGAGACTCTCCATAAGTTCTGGTGGTAAGTGAAGAGCTAAGATAATCTAGGTAGATCTTAAAATTTTACCAGTAGATTTTGGCTGACTGGTGATTGTGATCAGTTGTTTAAGAAAAACTTTCTTTTTTCCTGAAAACTAGTATTTGATATTTTCATTTTCTAAGACACCACCTTAAGTCTACCTCTTTAAGCTTCCACTATTTCTGAATCCCCTCTTCTTTTTGCAAAGGTTCATAAAAACAGTCCATAATACTGAACAGGTGTTGTGCAGATGTGCAGACAGACTAAAAGAGTAAATTCAACCTGTCCTGGGAAGAGTAAATTCACAGAAATGAAATAGAAGCAAACCAATCTCTGGACTTCCATTAAATACTTCTTCACTATGAAGCAGGGATATGTATGAACAATCTTGAAGCAATGTAACTGTTGCTGTCTATGTCCATACGACTAAAGAATAATTATATTATCACACCAACAGATACCTTTCTGTCCTTATTTTTTCACCCAGACAAACCTTCCTTTTTTTTTTTTTCAAAACTCAAGGTTCCCCTCTATTAAAAAGGTTTGCCTAACTCACTTGTTTGCTTTACATCATCCCTTCCTATGGCTCTAGCAGCATCCATGTGTCCCTCTCATAGTTCCCTTATTCTTTATGCTATTATGGGGAAACTAATACAGACTTTCCTAAATCATCCTACTGAAAATTGCAAATACTTCTCAACACTGTGGTGTTACCCAATCTTCTTTTTGGTTTTATTTTCTTTGTAATGTTTATCAACCTCTACCTTACTATATAATTTATGTATATATTTTGTTTATTTTCTATCTTCCTTCACCATAGAGCATAAATTTCATATGGGCAACAATTTTTTTTAATTATTATGATTCATTTACTTTATAACCCCAGTGCCTTGATTAAGTATAGCATATGATAGCAGTCACAGAATGTGTTTATTGAATGAATAAATATATGCATGCATGCATGAATAAATGAAAAATATATTCAACATGTCTACAACCTATTTTGGAAGCTGTACATTAGAACTAAACCAAGAAGTTAAAAAGTAATACACTTAAATCATCCCAATTCTGTAATACAAATTCTGATAGAAGCCAAGAGAGAAGACTGAATCAAATCCCATAGAAATGTGTGGGGTCATGAGCAACTTATTACTGATTAGATTTATCATGGGGGAAATTCATTTGGTCTGTGATCACTGATTTGCATTTTTAACTTGAATCACAAATAATATCAATAGCTAGTAAATTTGAATTTTCTACTTGTGCTAGCTTTTTCTTTCTTTTTTTTCATTTCATTTTATTTTATTTTATTTTTTATTCTTTGCCCCAGGGGTACAGGTCTGTGAACACTCTGGAAAACAGTGTGGAGATTCCTCAAAAAGTTGTGGTAGCTTTTTCTTGACTATTCATTGTGTCATTAAGTGCATTTAAACTACAAGTTTCCTGGCCACATGGCCAAAATGAAGGATGTGTTTTTGATCCAAATTGCAATATGATACAAAGACAAGATATAACACAGATAGGGGCTTCAACTATCTGTATGTCTGTAATATTTATTAGTCTAAAAACATAATCTACTTCTTGTAAAATTTAAAGGTTTAAAATATAAAGGGCTTGGGGCATCTGGGTGACTCAGTTGGTTAAGCATCTGCCTTTGGCTCAGATTAAGATCCTAGGGTCCTGAGATAGAGCCCTGTATCAGGGTCCCTGTTCCACAGGGGCCTGCTTTTCCCTCTCCCTCTGCTTGCCTTTCTCCCTGCTTGTGCCTTCTGTCTCTCTGTCAAATAAATAAATAAAATATTTAAAAAATATATAAAGGGCTTAATAACAAGAACCCTAATTATACATCTAATTTTTGTTAGAAGTAATTGGTTTTTATAATAGAAGTGACTGATAACATGGAAGAGTAAATGCCATTTCAGACCTTACGGCCCTACAAAACATTAAGAAGAGTCAAAGATGTATCCTATACTATGGTGAAGTAATTTAAGAGAATTTCAGTGGAAAGACTGATCTGACCCATAAATGGTATTCTAAGCAAGAAGATACATCAGAAGTTTGGTTGGTCCTCAAATTTGGAGCTTCAAATAATCTTGAAAGAAAAAAACTAATTTAATCAGAGAGTATCTAAAAATAACCAATGCTTCTTCATAGGAGATTTTTAAAATCTTCAGCCTAGATTTTGAGTGGTATATTCACAAATAGACTAGTAAGCATAAAATCAAAGACAAACATTGAAGAGTAATAAGATTTAAAACAATACCAAAATACCAACAATTAAGGACTATAAAAGGGAGGCCCCAGGTAACTTAGAGAATGAAGACAGATGAGGAAGACACACAAGTTTAGGGACAACAGAGTCATGTTCTTGGATTACAAAACAAACAGTGCTTATAGGTCAATCATCTATCAATAAAGTTGGAGAATAAGAAAAAATAAAGTAGAAACTTTGAACTCACATATTTCTTCAATTTATTCTGCCAAGGAGAATATTCTTCAGGTTTAAAAGGTAAAACAGACACTGATGAAAAGAAATTCACGCCATAGATATGTGAGCAAGTATAAGAGAGAATCAACTATTCCAAAGTATTCACGGCTCCACACACAGTAGAAATCTATCCTAGCCTACTGAGAAAACCATCTGATGAGATTCCAGAGCTATAGTTCATCATCGCACGTTTATCACCTCAGCATTTACTAAGTAAACACCGGCTACATGCTTTAAAGTCAGATGCATATTTTCCAGATGAGCCAGGGAAAAAGAATGGGTTATTTCCTGATATATTCAAAGCAATGGAAGTAAAGTAAAGCATGAGAGGTATGGCTGATTAAGAAAACTATTTATAAGTCTTTGGGTGTGGTGGGCAGAATTTTGAGGATCTCCAATGGCCCATACCTTGTGTAATTCCCTTCTCTTGAGAATGAGTGAGATCTATGAGCCATTTCTACAGAATGCAGCAAAAGTGTTGGATATCACTCCCAGGATTATGTTGCATTTTATAGCAGAAGTAAAGGCATTTTGCAGATGTAATTCAAGTCCCTAATCAGTTGATTTTTAATAAATTAAAAAGAATATTATTCTGGGTGGGTATGGTCTAATGAGGTGAACCATTTAAAAAAATCACTGGAGTGCCCCTGAAATCAAAGACTCAAATTATTAGTGACTCTCTCACTTGATGCTGTTGAAAACATGAGTGGCTATAAATTATGCAGACACAAGGAAATGAATTCTGCCAATAATCCAAGGGAGTTCATATGCAGATCATTTTCTAAACAATTCTCCAGATGGGAAAGTAGCCCAGTGGACACCATGATTTTAGGCTTGTGAGACTGAACAGAGAAACTTGTTAAGTTATGCTCAGACTTCTGACCTATAGAAACTTAGATAGTAAGTGGATGTAGCTTTAAGCCACTACATTCATGGCAGTTTTTTATACAGCATAGAAAATGAACACAATGGGTGTTATAGATTGGTTGTAAATTTAGCCAAATTAATTCCCTCCCTGTGTTTATACCTTTTGTGTGTGATTCTGTATAGTTTCCCATTAAGAAGTGGGGTTTATTTTCCACTCCTTGATTCTGATTTGCATCTGGCTTGATATAATCCATAGAATGAGGCAGATGAGATTTTTGTGCCATTTGCTAGTCTCCTGTTTTCTTTTGATCCCTGTTCCTGTTGTGACAAGTTTCAGCTTCCCTCCTAGAGAATGAATGATCATGTGGAACAGAGCTCAACGGTCTCAGCTGAGGTCAGCCTAGACCATCCTGCAGACAGCTGTCTGTCATATATGTAATAAATCCTAGCTAAGATGAACAGATCTGACTAAGTGACCAAGAACTAAAAAAGTTTTTGGAAATTTACCTTAACAGAAGCTCCATATTTGTTTGTGTAATATACTTCGTGAAAAATTAAATGAGCTTAAGCAGCCACAACAGTGTACTGTCTAAAAACAGGAAATTTATATTTCTTACTTCTTAGAATGCTTAATTGAAGTAGGGTGTTCTGAGAACTACTGCTAATGTACAAGCATTGATAAAATTATTTTCTTCAAAAGAAGTGTACATGATGGTGTGAATTTGAAACCTTATCCATGTAGAAATAGAGTGTTTAGAAGATCTAACAAAGAAATATAGATGATAAAATTATATCACAATTGAAGCTTTATTTCGCAAAATAAGTCTTCAATATTTACAGTGTAGCTAAAGTCCAAATATTTCTAACCCGGGAATGGAAATTCCATTAGAAAAGTTTGTTGTTTCAGTTGAGGGAGTAATGTTCTGAAACTCAGAGCATTAAAATAAACAAAGAAACAAATAAAAAGAATCCTGGGAAACCAGAGCTTTCCCAGTGGCTAGAATTTTTTCAACCCTGGGATTACTCCTTCTCATGCCATCACAGGGCTGGGATTTGGGATTACTTCCCACATGTCATTGGTAGGACTGATATACTGGACAGAGGATAGAACCAGAGTTCTAATAATATTTCCCAGTTCAAGAATGTTTATTAGTTTGCATCTTGGACCTTGGGTTTATATTAAGATTGTGCCTAATATTATAATTTACTTTTGCATTTCCTAATCACTTACTCTTTTAGATACTTTCCATAAAATTAGTACAATAGAATCTTAAAAATAATTTCAATATAGAATCTTTCATGAGATGTAATAATATTGTCAGGTCTGGCCATGAAAGTTTTGTATTCAGAATATACAATAAAAATACAATATGCAGAATAGATACTTACTTTAGGGTATGTTTTTCTTTCTGTCTGTTTGAAATTCAAATACATGTAACAGAATAGACACTTATATTTTTAAAGAACTCTCAGTACAAAGAACAGCAACATGCATTCAGATTACATTTTTAAGTAGAATAAACAGATCATGAATATTTATGTGGTTTGGAAAAATGTGTATTCTACATTCAGTATCACCAAACCAAATAATTATGCAAAGATAGTTTCACTTAAAATTACAAATGCCATATTTTAGTTTGTGTTCAACAGTTTTAATGCATATTGATAATAGAAGGAAATAGCATCTGTTTAAAAACAATACATTTAAGCTGGAAAAATGCCATTACAGCACATTTTAAAATGTTAAAATGGCTGGAATTGTGTTAGTGTAAGAGCTAACAAAGGTTCAAATGCTGACTGATGTTTAAGAACAAGACATAATTGCCTCTTTTGAAGATAATATACTCCTAAGATTTAGTCTGATAAGTCTTTATGCTCTGGTTTATGCATTTATTATGTTTAGCTTGTTCAGTTTGACCTGTACATACAACAAAGTGCATGAGGAACTCCAAATAGAGGTTATTATGAGTTAGGAGCAGAGTGACGTATCTCTAACAGAAAATCATGTGAATGGCAATTTAGTTCCTTTATCTTTTTCCATGATAGATCATATAATTAACCTTTCTTAAAAAAAGGATTTGCAGCATCATGTCTACATAATATTCTGTTAGGCATTTGGGGATGCAAAGAATATGTTACTAGAAAGGAGATAAAGAGCATGCCTGTGAAATAAATAGTTCTATGTACAGATGCATACTTCCGTAAAGAAAGAGAGAAAAACTTGTAGTTTGTATTTACAAATATGTACCGAAATGAAGCAAATAGATACTACTATAAGAATGTACCGAGCTAAACAATGGGGACCAACTGTTGCTGCAAACAACAGCGTGGATATTTAAGCTTACACTAAATGTTAACATTTCCGATCCGGAGAATTAAATGTTTTCAGATCCTGAGAATTAAAGTTTCAGAGCACATATCAACCTAAAATATTCAGATGGTTGAAAGAGTGATCTTTTGAATAATTTATTCACTGTAATATGAAGGTATATGACCAAATTAACAAAGTCTTCCAAGGCAAAATTCCAAAAAATATAATTAGAGTCAGACACATATCATTAATTTTGGGTGTGGTTAAACTTCACTTACCATCTATTTCTTCAGGTGTAAAACAGTTTGATATGTCTGCTCATGATGTCTACAGAGCCTGCCATAATTATTAAATGAACTGCTGTATATGAAGACAAATTGAAGATTAATATGCTATAAAATACTTGATGATATTATCATTATTGTGAAAGTCAATACCAAGAACACTGGTTTCATAAACCCATACAGCATTTTTGTCAAATGCCCATAGAAGATAATAAACAGAAAGCAGTGATCACAAAGGAAGAAGGAACAAGATGATTAGATGTCTCTATTTCAAGGAATATTGTGAAAATTGAAAAAGGTTCCAACTACAGCCCTAACAGTAATATTTAAGAGATGGAAAATATGTCTCGTGAAGACAGGAGAAGGTAATTGGAGTAGTTCTGGCTTTAAGATAGAAGAATAAAAATTGGTTTATCATCAGCATTTTAAAAGGTATGCCATTATTCTACATGTCCTTTTTAAGAAGACAAATTTACATAAAGTAAGAATAGTTTTGGATGACTATGAGAAAGATCATGCATGATAGCATCAATACCAGAGAGAATAAACATAGAAGGTAATCCAAACTTATTTTTTAGTGTATGTATCTATTCATCTATATCATCTATCTATTATCTATCTATCTATCTATCTATCTATCTATCTATCTATCTATCTATCTGTCATCTATCTATCTATATCATCTTCTCTACATATGGTTTGGATTATCTGTTTGAAAATTGAGAACTAGACCAGTTTATCTCTGGAATTCCTTTAGTTCTGTCATTCCAGAGAAAGTAAATTTGCGATTTTCTCTTCATGTCAGTCTTTTTTACTAAATCAACAAGATAAATGGAACCTAAATTTTTCATTGTTAATAATTTCCTGTAGTTATTATAAGTATCTAGACTGATTTTATGTGTGGCAGGTAAAATATCTGCTGATTTCACTAGTTTTCCTTATCAGTGTTTTTAAAGTTATGAGGTGAGATTAGAGTCATGCAGGAATATATGTCCGAAATATAGGAAGCTCTACATTAGAACCATTTAAAATAAAGTGAAAAGAGTGAAGATGATTATAAAATATAGTAAATATTATTCCAAGAATTTGTTTAACTTCTCTGAAAGTGGTTAAGGAAATCAACAGAATCTGAAATATAGGCTAAAATAGAATACATTATGGACTATACAGATAGCTCTGAAGTGATTTTTAAAAATAACATATGATAATATTTTCTGTATTTGAAATTCAAAATTATCCAGTTCTGTCATGATTGACTTAAAAGAGTCAACAGACAGTCAACAGAAACAGGCAATTCAGTTAAGGCAACTAATTGACTTGAGGAATTTTCATTTCAATCATGACCTTGAGCCTTTGCTGCCTAGAATGCCCTCAGATCATGTCATGGGGCTCTAGTAAAGATCTATCGTCAAATCAATTACAAAAAGCAATGGAACATCTGATCCTTCCCTTGAAATTAACTAGTGAAAGTAGGTCAGCACACCTTCAAATGACACAATGAATTATTATGTTCTCAATGACCCAGGAAAGAAAGCACTAGTGATTGATGGGAGATGATATTTAAATGAGAATTGAACATTTCTGGGATTAAACATGTAGCAATGATCAGAAAAGTACCAGAAACTTAAATACGTTAAAATAATTTCTTTTTTCATTATAGCCAGGAAAGGGTTTTCTTCTCATTGTTTTCTATATCCACAACTATAATCCTGAGAAGGTGCTTATATATTGAGTTTATTGCTATACTATTTAGACATAAAACTGTGAGTAGACCAGATGTCTCAATTTTGTTTTTATTATTATGTGGAGAAAATATACAAAATAGACCATCATATATTGCCATTATGGCAATTCAACTAAATAAAATTAGAAAGTTATGGTCAAAGATAACTAAAGACAGTAATTGAATTTGCCAAAATGAGAATTAATATCATCTAGATAGTGATTCCATTCTGCAATTATAAAAAGTAAAACAAAAAAAATAATAAGTGCAACAGCCTCCTTCCAAGAAAAAAAATCCAATATTTCCTATTTGACTGATATTTCAGATAGTTATGTTTTTATATGGGCCCCGGGAGTCTTTTTATTAGGTGATCAAGCACCTAGATTTATTCGTAATGGTAAGTTTTAATTTAGAGTTTTATTTTTACATATCTTTGTAGACAAAACAAATTGCATATATGCTTTTATTACAAATAGCTATAAGATTAAAAGTTTAATTTAAGTATTAAATTAAAGAGTAATTTTGTTGGGTCCCATGTAAAATACATATTCTCATAATACTGTTGCCTACATAAAAATATCTTCTTACAACTGCAGTATGGTAGTTCAGCATGTGGGTTCAGGAGTTTAGACCTTGCCCCATTCTTAATTTTGAATTACATGGCCTTAGTTAAACTACTTATTCTTTGCAAGCCTTGGTTTTGTCATATGTAAAATGGTATTGATGATAGCCATTGCCTCATAGATTTTTGTGAGGATAGCATTAGAAAATGTAGATAAAATGGTTAGCTAAAGTTTGGAATGTGGGAAACAGTGTTAGCTATGTAATAGTTAAAGAGTCAATAAGTATGCTGTTAGTTATATTAAATACTTAAATGCTCCTATTCAATTAATTATGAAGACTTCAAAGTGGTAATACAGTGTATTTTATTTAATCATGCATGGAGCTCAGTTTTCTTTTAAAATTCTTGTAAAGTCATTAATAAGCCTATCATGCTATTTTATGAATTTTTGTATGGTACTTAGTATGATATTATGACTTTGTTTATATTATGGGATGACTGTGAATTAATATAGCTATTTGACACAGCTGATAAATTATTATCTTTTTAAGACATAAACTGTGTCCAGAAAATACATTCAAGAACCAAATTTCACATTTTTATGCCCATGGGATTAATGAGTTTTCTATCTTATTAACAGAAACTCCTTAATAGCAAACCGCCTAAGTTAGGCATAGCAAATACTATCTAAGTGTGCTCAAAGGTTTGTCACGCCAACTTACTAGAGCAGACATTTTTTTCATCTTTGGTTTCTAGGGTTTCTTGCATTTTAGCACTAGTATTATGGTATTCTCTGGATAGAAGCAGAATGCTTAGATGAGAATAGACCCTCTTTCTGCATCTTTTCCATCCTGACTTTAAAAAAGACCCAAGAAACTCTCAATT
Source organism: Ailurus styani (assembly GCA_002007465.1). Classification (NCBI taxonomy): domain Eukaryota; kingdom Metazoa; phylum Chordata; class Mammalia; order Carnivora; family Ailuridae; genus Ailurus; species Ailurus styani. The sequence continues at coordinate 307,120 of LNAC01000080.1, forward strand.
CAGGCTCGCTTTGTACTCAGCCTAGTCCCTGCCTATAAGAGCTGTGAGATGCTGGAGGGTGTCATAAAAGACCCTGCCGAGTGTTTTTCTCTTCAGAAATCTTAAAGGAAAACATAGCTCTTATCTTTATAGTCTTACTGGGTTAAAGGTCAAAATGGGGAAAAAAGCTCTTTAAACTCTCATGTGAAGAATCAGGAAGAAAGAGGAGTAAGGAGTGGAACAGTCTTCCACATAAACATGACGTAACCATGGGTACTTGCTATTAGGCACTAAACTGTAAATGTCTGTCTGGAGTAGCAGTAATTATTATGAATGTGTAAATGTGGAAGGAAGAAGAGTAGAAATTGACATGGTTTTTTACTTTTTCCCAAAGAAAAGGAATTCTTATTGATCGACTATTAGAGAACTAGTAATCTATTTAGAAAATTTATACATAAACATATACAACCTTAGTATAATAAAATATTTAAATGATATTTAGCAGAGCTATGGAAGGCAATGCACAGCTAATCACTAGATGGAGTCAAAGGTCACAGAGCAATGTGGGCACTTTATCTTTCTAGGTTAAGCCAGGAGGTTCCATTGGGAAGCAATGGGATTCCGTGGATAACATCAGTGGTAAACCCTTCATGGCTGCAAGTAAAAAGAGGTTAAACCTTAACATATTTCTGCTAAAATGCACAGAAGGGTTTCAGACATCACTAAACAAAGGTCCCCTTTGCATATACAGCAAAATTAAAGATGAGAAACAAAGCAGAGTGTAAAAAGCAGTGAACCCACTGAACACATTCTCCAGTCAACAATGTTCTAACATTCAAAAAGAAAACAGTAAAGGAGAAGAAGGATTTTGTGCTCTAGGAGTGCACAAGACTGCATATGGGTAGTGGGAACAGACTCAGAACTAGAGAAATGTCAAGGATACTTTCATTCTCTGTGAAGTTTTTGTGCTAGGGTAGGCAGAGGGACTTAAAAAATACATATATTTTTTAAAGTAGTGTTTAAAAAGCCTAATATGTCTGCTGGCATTATGGAATGAGAGTTGGGCAGAGAAGAAAATTAATGAAAAAAAAAATGAATAATCAATGGTGAAAAGAGCTAGAAGGGTGTTCCTGAGAGACAGTGAGGTTCTATCAGTTTCCTGGGGAGGTGTCATGGAAGAAAGTCAGAGACATGCTACATATTATTTGTAGTTTTTCGTATCTGGAATTTGGCTTGGAATTTGGTGTAGGTGATCCATAAACTCTTACTATTCCATTTCATTCTGTTTATTCCATTTTGTAGTTTATTCCATCCTGCATGCTTAACTATTCTCAATTTAGAATATGATCTTTATCAGAGTCATAAGTTAAAATACACTGCTGGGTTCATTTAGTGTCTAGAATGGTCAAACAGTAAACATCAGAGAAGTATCTTGGTGAAATCGATTCTGTCATAGAGGTGTTTAGGCAAACCTATACTTCCCTGCCACTGGGAGAAAGACTGAGTGGAAGAAACCACCCAATATGCACATAAGGACAACAGTTAAGCTAGTAAGTAGACAAATTCAAGACCTGAGGTTAACTGCATGCATTAGTTTTTTTTTCTTTCCTTTTCTTCTCCTTTCTTTTCTTTCCTTTTTTTTTTTTTTTAAGGTTTTATTTATTTATTTGACACAGAGAGATTACAAGGAGGCAGAGAGGCAGGCAGAAGAAGCAGGCTCCCTGCTGAGCAGAGAGCCCGATGCGGGGCTCGATTCCAGGACCCTGAGATCATGACCTGAGTTGACAGCAGAGGCTTTAACCCACTGAGCCACCCAAGCGCCCCTCTCTTCTTTCTCACGCTGTGATCTTCTCTACAACATGGCAGTTTGCATGTTCAAGGCTAATAGGTGAACTTCTCTGTTGCTTGGAATTTTTCACTCAGGCAAAGGTTAGACTGTTTTAAAGGGCTTACCTGATTAGGTCAGGCTCATGTAGGAAAATCTCTTTGATGAATTTAAGACTACTGGATTAGAGACCTTAATTACATCTGTGAAATCCTGCCATGTTTATCATTGTAACATAATCTAATGAGGGGACTGAAATTCTATCATAGTTACAAGTCCTACCCATACTTAAGAGAAGGAATCTTGGGGTTCATCTTAGAATTCTACTACCACATTACAATATTATATATTTTTGATGTACAGTGGAATTATAGACAGTTCTGGGAATTTTTTGTACTTATTTTCCTTCATTTCTATCGAGGTTCTAATAGTAGTTCTGTTTCATGAGATTGTAAGGATTAGATGAGGGAATAATTGCAAAGAGCTTGCAGTAGTGCTTGAGCATAGCGTTACATAAAGATTTATCAAAAAATAGAATAAGTGCTAATAAGTATTTGTTAAAATGGAGTGTTTAAAATGGTTACTGGCACACTCTAAGCACTCAAGAATGTTAGTTTCTATTAAAAATATATATATATTAATTCTTGAAATGTAATGTTTAGCCATAAACAGTGTTTTGGGTTTATACCCTAAGTTGTAGTATAAAGATAAATATATAATATGCATTTTATTCATATTAATACTATGATTTATGTACAAATAAGGTATTTGAAATTAGTACCATATATATTCTAAATTGTGTACTATCTCAATAACTACATGATAATTAGGAATGGTGTGTTTGAAGAACTGATTAATTTCAGGTAATGATTTTCCAGTGCACAAGAGACATGGGCAGTTTTTAGTATAATTAGACTTTGAATGCCAAGGTCATGATCAATAAGAGTTAAAAGACCATTTGAAAAAGCTTTGCTTATGGAATTTATACAGACAACCAGATTTTTCTTTAAAAAAAGTCAAATCTCATCCTTAAAAATATATCTGATGGGATTGTTTGCTTATGTCTCCATTGTTTTAACTTCAATCAGCATTTTATGAGAGGAGGACTACCAATAATTTTTCAGGCAAAAGAAAAAATTTGGTTTTCATTTGACAAGTGTCAATTTAATTAATAATCAACAAAATGGCATTCTAAATTTGCTTCAGATGGCAGTTCAATAACATCTATTGATTTTGTATTATTGGATTGAATATTGTCATCATTATTTCTACGTGGCATGCTTCAGGCAGGAATTGAATTATGCCACATTACACAAAATTTTCTTTCCCTTTGTGAAGTATGTGTATGAAATTGTCTTAAATGCTACCAAATTTAATATTGCTATGGCAAGAATCTCTCTCTCAGTCTATATTATATTAAATTACATACGTGTGTGTACATACAAAACATTTCTCTAACACAGTCTATAGCTATTAAATTCTTTTTCATTCGGGCGCCTGGGTGGCTCAGTGGGTTAAAGCCTCTGCTTTCGGCTCAGGTCATGATCTCAGGGTCCTGGGATCGAGGCCCGCATTGGGCTCTCTGCTCAGCAGGGAGCCTGCTTCCTCCTTTCCCTGTCTCTCTGCCTGCCTCTTTGCCTAGTAACTTGTAATCTCTCTCTCTGTGTCAAATAAATAAATAAAATCTTTAAAAAAAAAAATTCTTTTTCATTCATTCAGCATTTATGGATATACCTCCCACCAAGCACTCTGCAGAGCATAATAAAGCTGCGATGAATAAGAGTAAAAGGGCCTAGGAATGTGACATTTAGTGCAGTCTGAAATAATTCCTAGGGAATTCCTCAGGAATGGAAAGTTTTGACATCCACATGGCCACCAAAAATCTTGGAATCATTTTTTATTTCTTTCTTTCCCTTACATGCCATAACCTTATCTGTACTGGCTCAACCTTGAAGATATATGCAGTATCTGCCCTATTTACCTCCACAACAGGGACAACCTAAGTACAGGTCACTTCCAACCTGGATTGAATGTTTGCCTTTGCCCACTTCCTGTTTATTCTCTACATAGAAACCTTGAACAAGATCCTGCTCCCCCAAATGTAAGTCAAATCATGACATTCCTTTTCCTAATACCCACCAATGACTTTCCACCTCACATCGGGGTGAAAAAGACAAAGTCCTGGCAATTACCTAGTAGGCTCTCTTGATCGGGCCACTCATTCACTATCTTTGAGTTAATCTGCACCATGTGTTTGCCCATCACTCCCTGCTCTTCAGCTAATAGAACTCCTTGGCTCCTTAAACATGTGAAGCATTCTACCATCTCAGGGCTGTTTCATTTTCTCTTTTGCCTACTTGGTATAGTTCCTTCCTTTAGGTCTGTAAAATGTCACCCAATTAGAGAGGGCTTCTCTGGACATTCTATGAAATAGGATCTCTTGCACCAAGCTCTCTCTTTTCTTTATCGTGAGCCGACATAAATCTGTTTTCCTTTTTATTTTTTGTTTCCTTCTTTGCCCTGGATCATTATGCTCATAGAGAAGACATTTTGTTTCATTCCTTGATGTACCTCAGCACAGAGAATAGTGTCTTGGTACTTAGAAGGTGATCGACTTTGGTTTAATTTTATTACAACTTTAAAAAATTGTGTGGCAGGGCACCTGGGTGGCTCAGTGCTTAAGTGTCAGCCTTCAGCTCAAGTCACGATCCCAGGATCGAGCCCCGCATTGGGCTCCCTGCTCAGCAGGAAGCCTGCGTCTCCCTCATCCACTCACCTTGCTTGTGTTCCCTCTCTTGCTGTCTCTCTGTCCAATAAATAGATCAAATCTTTTTCAAAAAGCTGTGTGGCGGTAATATTAGAATTCTATTACATCTGATCATTTTTCTGTTTGAGCATGCATTGCTTTATTCGTGTTTTTCTGAAATTCTCATAGTGCTTTTGTTTGTTCTTTTGCTATTTTTACATTTGTGTCTATGTGTGTCATGGTCATTTTAATTGAAACTAACCTCTGGAAGAAAATATCTGGATTAAGGTAAAATTTTAATCTAAACCATAAGAGAACTTGAAAGCAAATTAGATTTTTTTTTTGGTTTGTACCTTCTATTTTTCAAATTGCTTTCTCCACCTTGTTTCTCCTTTCTCAGCACCCAGTCTTCCCCTTTTCGTTCCCTGTATGAACCTACTAACTGAAAATGCGTATATTCTCTAATTAAAGTTTGGGAAGTGCAGAAATTTTTACATTTCTTCACTCCTCCTAAAAGGAGGGGGTCAGCAAACATTAGACCAAAAAAAAAAAAATCCCTATACCTATATCACAATAAAATTAAGAAAAATGCCAGGTCCAGAAGCTGCGATTAGGATGGGATCTGTGAAGTTTGGTCTGAGATACAATTGAAGGCTCTAGCCTGAGGGGTGCCTTCTTAGAACTCCTGTAGATTATTATTTCTCTAAACTTGGAAGACTTTCTCAAGGATCATTTAACAGAGATAGCATCTATTTCAAGAGAAGCAGCAAATATCCCTGCAGAGAACCAGTTTAACTTTGAAGAAAAGAAGAAAGGTGAAGATACTGAACGAAACAGGCCAACCTTATATTATTTCTGTTTTCAACCCGCCCTTGTGGCTATAAACAAGGAAATAGGAAGGCAATGATCTATGGCAAGATGGGCAGCCCTTGCTGTTGTAAACCCTTACATGACAGAATTGGGGGGAGATATACCTGCCCAGGTATAAAAAGGAAATTGCATGCATAGTCAAAGTTTCAGAAAAAACCTAATTGTCTAGAAGCTGCAAGCTACCCATCTCAAAACCCTCCATCAAAAAATAACAGTATCTCATTGTACTTTCCATTGCTGCCATAATAAATGACCATAAATTTATTATTTTTTTAAAGGATTTTATTTATTTATTTGAGACAGTGAGATACAGAGAGATAGAACATGAGCAGGGGAAGAGGTAGAGGGAGAGGGAAAAGCAGACTCGGTGCTGAGTCAGAAGCCTGATGCTGGGGTCAACCCCAGGGCACTGGGATCATGACCTGAGCCGAAGGTGGAGGCTTAACCCTCTGAGCCACCCAGGCGCCCCATGAATGACCATAAATTTAGAAGCCAAATACAAATTTATTATCTCTTGATTTCTATAGGTTAGAAGTCTGGATAGGCGTGGCTAGGTTCTCTACATAGGGTCTCACAAGGCTGAAATCAAATGCGGTACTCTTCATGTATATAATTGGAAGAATCTACTTCTGACCTCATTCAGGATGTTGGCTGAATTTAGTTTCTTGCAGTTCTAGGACTGAGAACCCAATCCTTGCTGGCTGTCAGCCAGGGGCTGATCTTCGCTCCTCTGTTCTTTCTCGTACTTTCCACGTGCCCGGCGGCTGCAGCGATGGCAGATGGAGATCCTCTCACACTTCAGAGCCGTCTGAATACCGCTGCATCTCTCTGATTCCAGTTGAAAATTGTTCTCTGCTTTTAAGGACTCATACACTAACATTAACTCTACCTGCATAATCCATAATAAAATCCCTATTGAAGATTGGTAACCTTAACCTCTGCAAAATTCCTTTTGCCATATGATGTATTATAGTCACAGATTCCAGGTATTGGGAATGGACATCTTTGAGGACCTATTCTGTTTACCGCGATAAAGATGATTAACGTAACAATAATACATCTATAAATAGGATGTAAAAATCAAAGGAGAAAAGGAATACAAACTTAAAAGAAGACAAATTGAACAGAAGAATCACACAAGGACATGGGCCAAGAGTTCTGAAAATAAAAGATCTTGATTGTTTCTAAGAAGTGATAGATGATCTCCCTTAAAAAAAGCAAAAGGCAAAGAGGATACATAGATTGAAAAATGATGTCATAAAACAATAAAATAAGTTGAAGAGAGGCTTGACAGAGCTTAACAAAGGAAATAAAGAAAAATTAAAGTGTTACAAAGATGAAGGTTATTATATGTAAAGCAAAAAAGAAAAAAAAAGTACAAATGTGACTGTAAATATCACTAAAAACAAAAGAAGCATCAGAAAGAGGCCTGAGATAATTATTCAAAACAAAATGAAACAAATAGAAAACTTAAAATAATTTTAAAAAATAAAATGTACAAAAAAGAGATAGAAAAGTCAAATACACATAGCTAGAACAATTAGTTGTTTGGAGATTGGGGGCGGAAAGTAACTAAAAACATTTAGAAAATACAATAGAAGAAAGGATCTTCAAATGGACCATGACAAAACCAACTTCAGAAGAGATCGCACATGTTATAAACTTGAGTTGGGATGAAGGAAAAGGCGGAGGGAGGGCTACTAGATTGTACACTAATTGTGCTAATTTCCTCATCTCATCTTTCATAGCAGGTGACTAAAATATATTTTTTAAAAACAATGACTCTAAATTTAATAAACAATATTTTTAATAATCATATAATCATGAAGGAAATTAGAGGCATTTAAAAATCATGTAATCTTAAAGGAAATAAGAGACATTTAAAAATCATCTCTACAGTGTTTAACAGGGACAACAACTCATTTCAATTTCAGCAAGAATTTTAGCATCAGTTAAGTTTATTTTTCTTCAGTTAAGTACAGATAAAATTAATTTTAAAATGTCATTTGTATAAATTGTACCTATTACTTATCTAATTGCTTAGCCATCTTCAATGTATCTGGCCATCTCTTTGATCTATATATGGGGATTAAAGTTTGACTGAAAATCTTTCTTACCTTAAATTAACTATGTTAAATCCCTATTGGTGGAATTTGGGGTGCATGTGTAATATTTATTGTCTATTGGATTTGAATTAAATTATAAATGTATCTCTTTAACAAGTAAAATATAATTAAAATTTTATGCTTAAGTTTGCATTCAGTTTCTTTATTTTTTTAAAATTTTTTTATTGTGTTATGTTAGTCACTATAAAATACATCATTAGTTTTTGATGCAGTGTTCCAAGATTCATTGTTTATGTACAACACCCAGTGCTCCACGCAATACATATTCCACTCAGCTTCTTATTTTATGCCTTACCCCCTGCAAAGGCAAATGGTACTTTCTATTCCAGGCCCAACAAAGCTCCTGAGTGTCTTCCAAAATTTATATCCAGACATCAGTGGGGACTATGATAGCATATATCTCAGCCTGTAGGTTCTATTTTTGCTTCTGGAATAGACCAGTTCCAGTAATGGGAACTTTCTCCTCAGTAGAATGACTCACAGGCTGACCCTAAGAGAGTTGCAGGCAATGTGGTTATTAGCAGGAAAGACAGTGTTCTAGACTCCCTTATCTTACTAAGTACATGTTACTTCTGATATAGGATATGTTTCTTCAGGTTCTCAGTAGTCCCCTGGTGTCTGTGCCTGGTGAGACTGTGAGCTTTACTTCTAATCTCTTCTCCCTGCAGTATGTCCCCCAAGGCTTCTCTGCAGGCAGAGAGGTTCACATGTCGTCATCTTATTATAAACTGTACCATTGACTTTGTGCTTTCCTGTACCCCCAAAGAGAGGTACCTATTGCATCTATGTAATAAAATTTTAGATAATGGGATTTTGGAGGTTTGCGAGTAAAATTCTCAATAATTAAAATTACTTCCTAGATAGGTAATGATTCCGTGGGCATTACTTACAGAAACTGGTTTGTAAAGGATAATAACCATAGGAAGCAGTGGTAGTTGAATTCATCTTTTTGTCAATTGAGTGGAAATTCTCACCTTTATTTATATTATATAATGATCACACTTGGACTCTACAAGCAACTTTTTTGGAAGGCTAAACAAAATTATAGAGGTACCGGAGGTCACAATTACAGCATAATTACAATACTCATTCAATCAGTATCTATTATTAGTTTCAAACAATATTTTCATTTTTTTCAAGTTTCCAATCACCAAACCCCTTCTACTATCAAACTCAGATATATTCTTAACATCATTCCCAAAATGTCATTACCTTTAAAATTTGTAAAATAATTACGTATGTCTCAAAATAATTTTTTGCAATGATTTTACATTTCATCTTCTTATAATGAACCTTAATTTAGTTGGTTAAATAATTTAAAGTATACGTAAAAAGGCCTCAAAATACATTTCCCACAAAAGAAAAACGCTTCCCAGCCAAGTGCCTGAGGAGGTTTTTCTCTCTTCCCATTCACAGTGACGTACAACAAAGAAACTGCATCTACAACATCAGTCATCAGAACAACACGTAAGTCAGGGACCTGGATTCTTGTCATACCTCTGCCACTTTGCAAGTCACTTCACCTCTCCAAGGCATACAGTCTCCTCTATAAAATGGAACGGTTGAACCATGTAAGGTGAAGTCTTGACATTTCTGGGAGCACTAAAATTCCACGAGTTTTATTTAATCATATTGCCAGCAAAATGGGAGTCAACTAATTTCGTGGTATAGCATCCTAAGTCGTTAGTTAATGACGATGGGAAAGAATATATGAGGGAGGGTCTCAAAGTCAGAAATTCAGCTTTTGTTTGTCCTAAGAATGTGAGTCCTTGGGAAATTAACTTTTTTCAGTATCAAGTTCCATATTTATAAATGAAACTTCAAATATATCTGCTTGACCTTTATTTATCATTGTTCACCATTGTTGACACAATTGCCACCTGTGGACTTCACATTTTGCCTCTTTTCCTCAGCACCCTTATTCCCTGTTCCTCTGCTGTGTTGTCATTCTCCCAGCAATACCCTAGGAAGTACACAAAACCAGTAAGTGAGTCTTGAATGTAGTCTGAGTATTACAAGAGTGGAGGAAATACTATTTGCAGATATTAAGGGAAAATATAGATATTTTTAAATACATAGCAAAAGAATATTGAGAATTAACGGAAAAAGAGGTATCAAATAATTCAATTATTGTGTTCTGCAGTAATAAGTTACTTGGTTTAAAGAACTCTTCCTGGATATTGTTTCAAAGGATCTAAAATTTTCTCAATTTGGAAACCATAGGAATGCTTAACTATATGTTTGGCACTTTCCACATAGGGCACATTGTACTTATATCTCTCAATTTTTCTTAAATATGTTCATTTTATTCTCTAGTGAGGATTATCAAAACTAGTTTTTGCCCTCTCCTTCACACACCAGTTTGTGGAGTTTAATTTTTTTTTTGAAAACATTTTTTGGTTGATGTCTTAAAATCAAAACATTGAAATGTGTTTTGTGCACAGATTTTATTCAAAGATTGGAACTGGAAAGGTGGCTCATTTTCTAACATTTTGCATTTTTAATGAACTTTTGGTACAACTACATTTATTCCGTATATACTGAATTACTACTGTGCAGTCTATCCAGTCCTAATTGAAGTCATTTATAAAACAATTGAAATCACAATACATAGTTTAAAAAATTGGACTACTTCAAATTTTATTAGGTTTTGAATTTGGAGGTGATCAGGGTGTGAGCTTGTGCCATAGAAGATAATTTAAAATTATTGAAACACTTCACATATTTTTAAAACCACTTCAGTGGGGGAAATGATGGTGTTTGGAAAATGGCTATGAGGGTGTAAAATTATCAGAGAGCTTAAGTGCTTCAGTGTGAAAGTGATCAAGGTTCTTTGCTTGCACATCACAAAGCAATTGAAAATTACTGGAGTGCTTCAAGTGGTTCATGTTTCCAGAAGAGTTTGCAGTCTTTCCTCTTCAGAGTGCTTTAAATTTTTGAATGTCTGAACAATTCCAGTATGTTGCAATTACACACACACACACACACACACACACACACACACGGTTCTGATTATCAGTTTAGAAGTCAATGCAAATATTGAACTTCTAAGCTATGTCTATGCAGATATGAAGAGATTGGAGATTGTTGATTTCAAGCCACCAAAATAAAGCCATGAAGCCAGATCTCAAAAATTACAGCACAAAATTTGGCTGTTATTCAAAAGAATGAAGCTGGAGAAGAAAGATTTGTGGGGTGGGGAGGGAAGAGGTAATAATATTTTTGTTTTGTTTTGTCTCTAGGTAATATATCAATTTCGATTAAAAATAGTCAGAATTCAAGTTATGCATAACAGGAAAATTGGAATTAAAGAATATAAAAATACAGAGAGTAACTTAATTTGGGATCCTAAAGCCACAGAATCCACATCTGATTTTTAAAGTTAAAAACGAAAAACACTGTAATTCCATAATTCTAGAATGATTCCAACAACCTCTTTGGCCTCAGCTTCTACTGGAATAGTACATACTCAAGCTACCTTGATTTTAAGGCCATCTATCTCATGCTTTAAGTATATCTAATCTGATATATTGTCAATCAGCCAATTTATTGAACACCAGCTATGTGCTAAGCACTATACTAGGCACCGAAGATATTACAAAATACAGACGGAACAACTGCCTTCATAAGCTTCAGAGTTAGGAGGACTTTAGAAGTTTTACAAGACAGGCTTCCTTTACAAAGAAGAAAACTGAACTTTAGAGAAATAACGTGACTGGTTCATTGTCACAGTCCTAGCATGAGAGGCTAAACAAAAGCTGGCCTTTAGTGGTAATGCCCTCTCTTTCAACTAACACCATTGAAATTCTATTTCAATTTTGTCTTTCTGGCATTAGTAAATTTTTGAAGCCTGAGGGGTGTTAAGGTCAAAAGTTTGAAAATTTGCAGAAACACAATACTGATAATAATAATTTGACTTCAGTTCTCAGCCAAGAACATTGTCAATAAATAATATAAACAAGGTACATCATATGTAATGTAGAATCATTGTTCATACCTGAATGTCTGAATATGCACATTCGATAATATGGTTTGAAAAACCAATAAACTAGCATTCTAAAAACCGGTGAAGTATGAATGCATACTATCATATCAGTAAAATTCTGAAAAAAACCCCACAAAATTTATATTCAAAACAATATTAAGAAAATTATAATAAAAATAAGTGGGAAAGAGGATTGTGATGCACTCTGAAATAACTTTAGTTAGAATATTATGTATTTTTCGGGGCTTCTGGGTGGCGCAGTCGGTTAAGCTTCTGACTCTTGTTTTTGGCTCAGGTCGTGATCTCCAGGCTGTGAGATCTAGCCCCACACTGGGTTCTGTGTGCAGTGTGGAGTCTCCTTGAGATTCTCTCTCTCCTTCTGCCCTCCTACTCGTGCTCTCTCTCTCTCTCTCTGAAGTAAATAAATAAAATCTTTAAGAAAAAAAGAATATTATATATTTTCAACCAATAGATGTTTATTAGAAAAAAAATAATATATCATTACTGCAATGACTATATATTTACAGTATTATTTTGTATATCTGCAACCAAAACTACACAAAGTAACATTAGGTACTCTAATTTTTAATAAGACAATTCCATTTAAGATATGACATTTTCATGTAAAATTTCTTTCTGTGAATTATTCTCATCTTGTGGAAATGAATTAAAAAACAAATGTTGAAATATCATGAGTAAGAAAAACTTTAAAATAAAGTACAACATTCAAGGTAAAGTATACTTGATCCGGACATAATAAAGAATATAGAAAAGAAGAAATAAAAGGAGAAGTTTCAGAGAAAAGAGCTTTTCCTTCCACCAACTCAAACATTTGGATCCCAAGGCAATAATACAAATAATTCTTGGGAGCCAAGAATGTCTTGGCTAAATATTTAGTTAACAAACTTTCTCAATAATGTAACTTCATAAAAACAGAATCAAAAAGTTAGTGTGAGTCCATGGTTTCTAATAATGCAAAATCATGAAAATACTAAATATGATTTTAATTATTGATTTCCTTCATGTAATAATTGCTTAATAAGTGATTTTCCCCCAGATAGTCTCTTGAAATGTTTCATTCCATTCTGGAAGACTATTTTTTTGGCATAATGACTTTTCCAACCTTAGTCTCAGTAAATAGTCTACAAATGATATTTCAGTATTTCATAGCAATAAGACATATGGATTCACATGAGAAAAAAGAAAATCATTATTATTTTGGATAGATAGTATGGTACAAAAGTATACCTAAGCAAGGTAACATAAAGCAGTAAGCCAGGAAAACACCATTAGGACACCAAAGCTAAAGGCCAAAGTACTTCAAACACATAGGAATAGTCCCTGCACGCAATATGCTGCTTCACAGAGGACGTCCTCTTAATCCCTGTTGCTTCACATACATAAACAAAGCAAAGCATTTTGGATTCATTTAAATCTAGCATGCAGTTCAGATTTGTTCTTTATGAGAAGCTGTCTCTAGTTGCATCAAATACATTGAGGACTGTGACTTTGCCTGAAACTGTAAAGTCCAAACATCACATCATGCTGAAGCTGACACACACACTAAAAAAAAAAAAAAAAAAATTGGAACTTGACAAATATCTCCAATCAGTATACCAAAACTACAAACTCAGGGTACAAAATTGTTTGTCAAATATTATTTCAGGTATTTTAAGCACACTCATAGAAAAAGACTAGAAGAAAACTTATCTTTAAGCATAGATGGAATTTTTAGGTGTTTTTGATTTTTGAAATAGTGCAAATTCTATCTTTAAATATGCTGAACAGGCAAAAAGCCCTACAGTAAGCTATAGAAATAGTGATTTATGTTGACACAAATTAATTATGTTGACATTTTTTATATGAATGATTAACTGGCTTCAATTCCACCTGATAGTATTAAGACCCAGTTCACTACCAAAACCCAAATAAAATCCCATGGGAAGTTTTGTCAACAATTTTTCTGTAATCAACATGTTCTACACCTACCTGTTGAAAAACACTTCATTCCAAATACTTAATCCAACAGATATTGTAGAAAACAATTTATTTTCAGGTGTAATGTTCCAGAGATGAAAAGAAAAAGAAAAGAAGGAAGTTCATGAGAAAAAAGGTATAAATATTACAAATATGTGTTTTCTGTGTGTGCATGTACCATATATTTATAGATAGTTGATACACAGAACCTGTATACAAACAAGTATATGCATTTAATAATATGTATATGTATATGTGTATGTACATTCTATGCATATTTACTTTTTAGATAAGGAATTAATCCAATAAAAATATATTTATATTTGCCAGGACTTATCAAATAATTCAATATAGTATACTTTTAACATGGGTGCCTGAACTTGGTGAAATAGAGCTGGAATTTGAATTTGAATCTTCTCTGTGCTTCCTGGGGAAGTGAACTTGGTGATGTTGCCCCCAAATACCCAACAGTAAAAGCATAATTGGATTTGAGCCTCAGGGCTGACATTTAAGAGTCCTGTAACAGTAAACATTTTAGTTCACTTGGCTGAGGCTTACTTTTCTCATCTGTATGCTAAAGATTTATTTCAAGGAATAAATGAAATAATTAAATAAGATTAGATAAATTAATTGATTAGCACAGTGTCTAACACATATTACCATAGTAAGTGCTCAGTGATAAGCCTGTCTGCATACACATATATATGAAAAAACTCAACGTGTGGAAACTTAAGTAAAATGACTTCTGGTCATGCAGCTAAAAACTGATAGAGACTGTGAATCCAAAGTCCATGTCATTTCCATAGCAACTTGGAATTCCCAAATGTTTAAGACTCAAGTCACCATTACTATTCCTGGATTCCATGGGATATAAACAGTACTGTTTACCTACTATGGACCAGAAAGTATTCTAAGTATTTTATATGGGATTTATTAATTCTCTACAATCAATATTTGATCTTGAATTTGAAGTTTATGTCATAAATTTTATCACTTTTTCCTACTGGTTAAAATTTTTAATGATTTGGGTGTACAAATAATAGAGTCAGAAAATTTCATTTTCTATAAAGACTCTAAAATGAAAATGTGTGGGAACTTTCTGACACTCATTCAAATGAAAATATGGATAATATCCTGGAAACAAAGCAATGACTTATCAAATATCTTGAAAAATTATTTTGTACTTCACACTGCGCATGGCTAAATCCCAGTCATCCCATCTGGCCAAAGGAAAAGAATTACTACCTTAGTTTGCAGTAACCCGTCTGTCAGTTAGGAATGTCTGCAAGACAATCTCAGTCAGTAACATTAATTGAGCAACCACTTTGCACAAAACACTGTACATATCTAGATAACCATGATATCACAAGGGGAGCCAAAGTGCCAGACTGTAATAAACATGTTATTTTGATATTTGTGTTGTTTGGTATTGTTTTGGAAATTTAGTAAGTTTACTGTTAAGTCTAAAATTTTTAAACCCATTATAAACCTACAAAATTGTCTGCATATCAAGTCAGAATAACTTCAAGAAGCTATCCGTACAAAGTGAAAAATCCAATGGTTATATCTTTTCTGTTGTCATCTACCTTCTATCTCCTGTTGGAAGCACGTCCTAAAGACAAATGCAATCATGTCATTCCTCTGCTTCATACCATTCAAGAGTTCTTCATAATCTACACCATTCTTTCTTTTAAAAATAAATAAATAAATAAATGGTCCCAGAGGCATTCTCTGTATCAGAATCCCCAGATATGTAGCTTAAAAACTGCAATTCCTGCTTACTTACAGAAGTAAAATTCCATAGTTTGGCTATTGTGGACATTGCTGCTATAAACATTCGGGTGCACGTGCCCCTGAGGATCACTACCTTTGTGTCTTTAGGATAAATACCCAGTAGTGCGATTGCTGGGTCGTAGGGTAGCTCCATTTTCAACTTTTTGAGGAATCTCCATACTGTTTTCCAGAGTGGCTGCACCAGCTTGCATTCCCACCAACAGTGTAGGAGGGTTCCCCTTTCTCCGCAACCTCGCCAACATCTGTCGTTTCCTGACTTGTTGATTTTAGCCATTCTGACTGGTGT
>LNAC01000080.1:322850-387340 GCA_002007465.1 Ailurus styani
GGGAGGGTAGGGATAGGGTGGATGGGTTATGGACATTGGGGAGGGTTTGTGCTTTGGTGAGTGCTGTGAAAGATGTAAGCCTGATGATTCACAGACCTGTACCCCTTGGGCAAATAATAAAAATAAAATTAAAAAAAAAAAGAAGTAAAATTCCTTAGGATGCTGCCTAGAATCTGTATTTTTAAAAAGCACACCACTTGATTGTCTTGCACAGGAAAATTTGTCTCTTGATGCACAGGACCATGCCCATGCTACCCAGCAGGATTTACAAAAATCTTGATGATGAGGTCTTTCTTTGCCTTTTGCAGCCTCATTTCCCAATGTCTCCTTTGTTGGTTATTAATTGACTGCCCCTTAGCTCCAAATCCACTTTTCTTTGACCTGCTTCATGATACTAGCATGGGACCCTATAAACATTTCTCACTGGTCAACAGATGCCTTGTGGGACATTTTAAGTACAGGGTGCTGGAGGTGCATTGCAAAGCCATTATCAGGGTTGAGTCTCTTTACAGTTCTGAGTGCTATTTTTCCAGGCTACTTCCAGACTTCCATGGCAAGGTACCAGAAGCATGGCCCATAGTGTTCTCATTCCAATAGGTTTTGCCACAACCCAGGAGGTGGCTTCCTGCTTTTCTGCACCCAAGCGACCTTCTCTCCCATCTAGTGGGAACAGCCACACCCTCCCCTGAGGTACAAATCTCACCCTTGGGGAAACAATCTTGCAAATTTGTTCTTTTCCTTAAGTTCTTAAAGGTAAGAACTGGTCCAAATGGTAGTAGCTACTCTTTATATTTGCTATCCCTACATTCTTTGGAATTCTCTTTTGTCTGTTCAGTAAATTTCATATTTTTGTGAATTCTTTCTAGGTCCTCTCTGGCCTTTTCTTGTTTTACAGTTTCTTCCGGAATCAGGCCAAGTGACCTCTTCCAGATTGTCTTTCTTAGTCTTGTCAGATAAAGAGGAGAAATTTTCTCTCTGTTCTCTCGCAGGGTCTCCACCACATCTCTTCCACAGATTTCATCTCCTGTAATCAAAGTTGTTTCTTTAATTCTCTGGCACTCTCCTTAGTCTTTGAAACCCTAACAACAGTATCCTACCATACAGGTATCTTTATCACAGAACACATACTAGGTTCCAAATAAAGCATTTGCTCCTTAAATAACTTCTCCTCTTCCCCTCCTCCTCCTCCTCCTCCTTCTCCTTCACCTCCTCCTTCTTTTTAATTTATATTTTAAAGGGGAAGTTTTGAGGGTATATAGTTTGGTGGAAGTGTTGAATGGACATCCTTAGGGCTAAATGAGCTTTTTGTCTTTTCTAAATCCATACAGCAACACACTTTGTAGGCAAGGAATCTAGCACACTATACTGATTTCTGTAACATTGAACACTGGGCTGTTAGGAATTGGACCAATGCCAAGATACATTTCTCATTGACAATGGAACACCCATCAACTGCTAATGATAACTCCTAGTCACTTGTGACACAGACTAGACAGAAAGGCTATGATCTAGATGGGAAAGGTATTCGATCTCATTACTCATCCTCGGAAACATGCGCTGCTCAGAATGTTGAATGATCGGAGACTTTGATGAAAAGAAAGCTACAAAATATAGGGTTGTTTATGAGAAATGCATACTTTCTATTGTAAAGAATATAAATGTGCTATTTGATTTATGTATGTATATTTTTGGTAAGCATTAAACATTTTCTCAGTTACTAAATTCTAGTTTTCAAAAGTAGCAAAACTGTTGCATGATGTACAGACAGAAACTTGGCATCAAAAAGGAACACACTTTTCACATAGTATTTGTTCCTTCACAGTTGATTTTATTTTATTTTTTTAAAGATTATTTATTTATTTATTTGACACAGAGAGATCACAAGTAGGCAGAGAGGCAGGCAGAGAGAGAGAGAAGGAAGCAGGCTCCCCACTGAACAGGGAGCCCAATGCAGGGCTCGATCCCAGGACCCTAAGATCATGACCTGAGCCGAAGTCAGAGGCTTTAACCCACTGAGCCACCCAGGAGCCCCCACAGTTGATTTTAAAAGGTTTGTATAAATTTATTTAATATTTAACTTTTATTCCATTTACAAAATGAGTATAATGGCAAAGATTGTTTTCAGGACACAACCATTAGGAAATATGTCTTACATATGGAATAATAACAAATTTGACATCTCAAGCAAGTAAAATGCAATTGATTTCAATACATTTTTGACACTCCTCCAACACTAATAATATGTAGCTACCACATTATTTTTGACACAAAATATATGATTTATCAAAGAATTTCTGAATCTTTGTGTTTTCACTCTTTTTTCTTATTTAAGAACTTAAGTTCTCAACTATGAGAAGTAATCTGACAATCAATGGAACTGAATTTTCCTAGTATACCATAAACTACTGGCAAGAACATGGTATCCTGATATAAGGATGTTACTCTGGATAGAATAGCTTATTTAGCTCATCTCTAAATTATGGGTATTTAATATGGTAAAACAAAAAGTGGGCTTAAAAGCTGAAGAATATACATTTCTAAAGAGGTTTGTTCTCATAGTATTTATCTTTTAACTTCTTGACATATGTACTTATTTAAAATGCCATTATCTCATTGTACACATTAATATTTGTTGTGCATCTCAGAAAACTCATAATTATATACAGAAATAAGAACAAATTTTTTCTTTACATATATGTCATTACATCCTTGGGAATTGAGTTTTACCCTCTAGGCCAAACTGACTATTTTTGTTTTCATTATTTTCATTTGAATTAAGTTATAAGTACAAGAAAGTGCTACATATTGTAACTAAATTATTTTATGTGCAAACGAACAAAGGAAAATAACTACACACACACTATTTTAACTGGTGCGTGGAAGAAAGAAATATGGAACAGACATTCAATGTTTAAACAAATTTGATAATATACAGACTTTTGTAAAAAATGTTCAAGAGCACTCCACATTAAAAAAAAGAATACTCCATATTATAAGAAAGATCAAAAACTCTGAGATATACATATTCAAAAATAATTATTTGTTGCTTATTAACACCATAGATTACATGCATTTTATATCATTTAATTCACTCTTCCAAACTGTGAGGTTTATAAAATATTTTAGATTTTAAAATAAGATTCAGAAAGGCAGGAAACCATTAACTCTGATTAGTAAGATGCTAAAATAACTTTGGGGGGTCAGAAAAAAAATTACATGCAATATGGAATATTGCATATGCATATTCAATCACAATATGCAATATGGAATACAGTTGTCATAGAAGAAACTCTCCTCTGCTTCCAGTTTTTCTTCTGGACAAAGCTGAATTACTGTAATAGAATTTGCACTCTTTACCTTCTTGCAGCACAGCAGAGTGGTTAAAAGCTTATAGTCAGACTGCCTGGGTTAGATGACTAGCTCTGGAACTTAAAAACTGAGTAAACTTAGGCATACTATTTACACATATTGCTCTTCAGTTTTATTATTTGTTAAATGGAAATACAAGTATCACCTATCTTCAAATTTTGTTGTGTGGATTCAATAGTAACTTATGGATCTTCTTTGAGTTAAAAGGGGATTATATCCCAATAAATCCCTCATTAGTTGAAAATACTGTAAGTCAAAAGTGCTTTTTTTTTAAAAAGAGTTTTTATTTATTTTTTGAGAGAGAGAGAGAGAGAGAGTGCACATGTGTGGATGGGCACAAGCAGGGGGATGGGCAGAGGGAGAAGCAGCCTCTCCACTGAGCAGGGAGCCTAATGGGGGCTCCATCCCAGGACTCTGGGATCATGACCTGAACAGAAGATGGATGTTTAATCGACTGAGCCACCCAGGTGCCCTCAAAAATACTTTTAATACGCCTAATTTCCTGGACATCGTAGCTTAGCCTAGCCTTCCCTAAATGTGCTCAGAACACTTAGCCTATGGTTGGGTAGAATGTTGAGTATCTTAAGAAATTTATCGAATACTGTACTGAAAGTAAAGAACAGAATGGTTGTTTGGGAGCAGAATGGTTGCAAGCTCGTTGGTTGTTTATCCTTGTGAGTGCTGCCTGGCTGGCTGGGAGCTCCAGCTGCTGCTGCCGCCCAGCATCATGCAAGACAGTATCTTACACATATCGCTAGCCCAGGAAAAGAACCAAATTCAGAATTCAAAGTGTGGTTTCTTCTGAACTGTATCGCTCTCACACCGTAACTCATAAACCAAACCACTGTAAGTCAAAGACCATCTGTACTTGGCAAATATTCATCACTGACTCTTAAGCTTCAACTGTTTCTTTTTAATTATTAAATATGATTAATAGTTTAGTCTTTATAAGATAGCTTAATACAAATATATGTGCATATAATTGTCACAAGTTCATTATATGTGATTCTTTACTAGGTTCTTTTTGGTTTTTGGAAGATACTATAGATCTTCTCTAATAAATTTCGCTTAGCACTCTAAATGTACTTTGCCTACTCAACAATTCATTAGATAGGTTTAGTCGATAAACAAATGAATGGATGCTAATGACTTCTGATCATTTAATATCGTGATACAAATCAATTTAATGATGCAAAATTCTCAAGGTTTATTTAAAAATGTGCCCTATTTAGGTATTTGCAGCATGATTACAGTTCATTCTAAAAGCAGATTATAAAAAAGATAGTCATTTCTATTATGATCTACATGATAATTTGCAAGGTACCAACTGGTACAACATTAACACTGATTTTATTTTGCATTTTGAAGAGTTGCAAGGGCAGAGTTTGTAAACACACACAAATCAGGATTATACGATGATTTGACACATTTGCCTGACATGCCTCCATATAACAGAACTCACCTTTGAAAATGTAGACACAGGTGGTGAAAGGTTATGAGAGATGTCAAATTACAGGGCTTAACAGCTCTCATCTCTAGACATGTCATGGTCAGCCATCATTAGAGTTCCCTGATCTGGCCCACAACAGTGTGGAAATCTAAACATAAAGGTCTCACAGCCAATCATTATTTAAGGCTCATCATTGCTTTTTGGAGCAGTCACCATAGCAATGGAAGTGAATTTATTAGAAGACTTATAGCTTCCTAACACACCTGAAAAAATTATGGGCTTTGGTCAGTAGGAAACCTAAATTGTCCATTTAGTTTCATCTGGTTCACATGAAGCCACAAAATATCTTATATAATTACCTTCCTCATTATAAATGTCATAAGATTCAGCTTTTTTTGCCTATGAAACAATGTTAAAAAATATATTTCCAAAGCAAAATTTGGTGTATGTTTTTATATTGTTGGAGGAAAGGTAAGACAGAATTTCAAGAATGAATATATGGATAAATTTTACATCAGAATTTTGTACATCAAAAAAACGACTCTGGAATTACCTACTAAAATGCTTGAAGTTCTCATCTCCCCAACATAGTGTTAGTATAAAAGTTGTATGATTATGTTTGCTTTATATTGATTCATATGGTTATATAATTTTCTCTCCATTAGTCTCTTACATTTTTTTCTAGACCTTTCTTTTCACCTTTTACTTTATCTATAAATGGTCATTATTGTTATGACAATTGTTATTTATTTTTATTGAATACAATTTCTCCCTTGTTATTAACAAGTACAAGTGGGAATCACTTCTTCATGATAATATCAACTAAAATTTACAACATAACACATAATTAATAAAGTATTTTTCAATTAATCATGATGATATTTTAAAAGATTCTTCTTTAGTTAGAGCACTCGATCCTTATTTTTCTTTCTATCGATTAGTGATATTAGACAAGTCGAAAGAAGTATTCTCATACACAGTAAGTCTCACACTCTCCTGATTTCCAATTGAGCATCTTCCAGTCTGGTTAACATCTACATAATTATAGCAACACCTTACTGTGAATACCTATGTTCAAGATACTTAATAGTATCTGTAATCCTAGCAACATCCTGTAAGCAAGGCATTTGTTATACAACATTGGCAAAAGAGAAGCTGAGATTCAGAGAAGGAAGGCTATGTGCCCAGGGTCCTCTGATTAAGATATGGTGGACCCACAATATGAATTCCGGTTTCTCCTTCAACTATGTGACACTGCATTTATGAAAATTGAGTTCTGTTTTTAGAGCCAAAGAAAGTGGATGGAGCCCCCTTACTAAATGAGCAAACTTAGACAAGTTGCTTAACTTTTTTGAATCTGAGTTTCCTTCTCTAAGTGCAACAGTCCTGGCCTAATCCCCAGGAGTGATGTATATAGTTGCTGCCCAGGAGTTGACAGTACAAGATGCGATTTTCTTTATTATCAGTTGTTTTTTTTTCCGTGTCTCCCTCCCTCATTTCTACTTTTTCCCTCCTATCATCTTTCTCTGGCATGGAAGAGTAAAATAACAGTCCAAGTTCAATTTCTTGGCTCCGTTTTGTTACAACCTATGTGATGTTGGAAGCATTACTCTGCCATCTCAAACAGTTTTCTTATATCACAAATAAGGGATCACCAGGTATACTATGTATCATGGTTAGTATACCGTGGGTACTCAATAAATGTTGATTCCCTCCTTTCCTCATTGCTTTTTAAGATAAGAAGCTCTATGTAAATGCCAGGTCTTATTATTATAAGGAACGAGAAGGATACGATTAAATTCATATTTAATTTGTTATTCAAAGGGACCCAGAAAAGGGAATTTAACTTATCATTTCAAGTGCTGTTTGCCAACATGATGCCATGGTTGTTTGCTATCATTTAGAAATAATCTCTCTTCTCTGGGCTGGAAAAAAAAATTCCTCTTTGCCCTCCTAATTGACCCTTGCAGGTGTCTATTAGATGCCAACATTTCATACATTATTTGGGCACTTGTCTTTCCCAAACTCTTCCAGTGCTGAGATTTTACTCTTCTAAGGTTGACTTTTGTTCCTTTCTCTTGGTATTAATTTCTTTTGTCTTAACTATGAAAGCTTGAGATCTGGTTCTCCTTATTAAATTAGCTAATTTAATATTTCCTTAATTGCCTTGCCTGACCTTTATTCCAGTCCCCTTCCATCACTCCACAGCGGCCCCCAAAACAAAAGTTCATTTATTATTTTTCCTTGTCAACTCTCCTTCAGCCTGGCCATGCTTCCCTAGGCATTTTCCTTCTTTATTGGACCTATTTTCCTCACTACTTCCCCTTCCCCTTTGTTTCTCTTATTTTCTATTTCCAGTGTCCTCTGCCTTCAATTTCTCTCACATCCACTTTTTTTTCTTTCTTGCTATTTCTTCCTGGCTATGATCCAATCTCCCTTCTTCCAAATCAGAAATGACTATTTTTCACAAGATACAAAGAAGGTGGATTAAAGGAGGAAGGTAGTATATCTGTAAAGAACATAAGTGTTTATATAACAAAGTACATGGCAAACGGATTCTCGGCTTGAAAGTGATTAGTGTGGGTAGTTAGAAATTTCTGTGGCGGATGTGTTTGAAACATTCCATTCCTGATGCTAACGAGTTGAGGACTGAAGTGTGTCCAGTAAATGAAAGCATGTCTGGGGAGACATTGGAGAAATCATAACCTTGCTAGGAGGTAGTGCAAAATTAATCCTGCATTTTTAGTGTGTTTCAGTGCCTTGCCTGTGATTCCATTGTTATGTCACTCCTGTCACTTGACGACTATGGCTTACTGATGTTATCTTTCTGTGTTTCATTGCTAGTTGCATGGAATGTATTTAGTTGTTCATGCTGCTGTCTGTTTTCTGGTGTTTCAGTTGCCTTTTAAGTCTTTATTTTTCCTACGTGTTCAAGATGAATTTGTAATATTTTTCTAGAGGTGAGTTACAACTTGTGAGATTCAAACACATGATGTTGACATCTCTTTTTGTTGAGTGTCAAATTTTTGAGGATTTTTTCCTTAGATATTCTTGAAAGCAAAATTTATGAATGCATAAAGAGGTAACTGAGCCAAGATATGGCTTTAATAAGTTTTCTGTTAAATTATTATAAAATATTTATTTCATTTCTCAATATATGTAAACATATACTTCTGTAAAATAATTCTAATGCCTGTATTTATATGAAATTATAATAAAATTTCACATATATCATCTTTGAGATTCACATAAACTCTGTGAAATAGGTAAAGCAGATCTTGTCCTTCTTATTTATAGGTGAGATAAGGGCTTCTAAAAGTTTTATGACATTCTCAAGGTCCCATGGCTAGAAAAGGATTGGGACTGGAATACTTTAATGTACTATGTTTATTCATAATTCATTACTTTTTCCAAAAATTTAAAACCACTGAGATAAATGTGTATAAAATATCTGTCTTAATGAGTATGAATAAAAGATCATTCATATTTTCTGTCATTGTTATCATAATAACTACGATTTTCCAGCCACCATACTTCTATTATTTCTCATTTTTACAACAAAACTATAAGCCACATCTAATTAGTTCCAAATTATAAATGAGGAAGGTGATGTCAGAGAATTTTAATAGCATGTCTGAAGTTATTATTTTAGGAACCAGTCTTGCATTTTCATTTATTGAGTGTTCATTATTTCTTCTGCTTTCTACAATATAATTTCTTAATAAATTCTTTAATACCACTTTATTTTATAGTTAGGAAACACTTTATGACTGTTATTTAGGTAAAAGGAAAACCAGCGAGAAGAAAAGAAAAAAAACTAATTGCAGTATAGCAGTAGCAGAGTTTCCAGGTAATGTCCTCTCTAAACCCCATTGTCTATTACTGATTTATCAGTGACTTGGATATATGTGCAGTGGTCAGCCTCTGAGTGAGCACTGAGGCCAGTTGTAGATTGAGATACAAAGTGAAGAGGATCTCACGCAAACACATGCATGCCCATATTGGTACACTGCTCAAAATCTCATCTGCCAATTTCAATGATATCAACTGTATTTGTTTTCTATTGCTGTGAAAAAAATTGCCACAAAGTACTATAAAACAATATGAATTCATTCTCTCATAGTTCCTGTGCTTCAGGAATCTGAGCATGATTAATTTGTGTCCTCTGCCCTGGATTTCCATGGCAGCCATCAGTATGTCAATTAGGTTGTTTTTCTTTCTGGACCTGAGGTCTTACAAACTCACGTGGTTGCTCCTTTCAGTGGCGGAACTGGGGTCCCTGTTTTCTTGTTGACTGTCAGCAGAGGATCCCTTTCAGTCCCTCAAGGCCGTTTGCATTGCTTTGCCATGTGATTCTTTCTCAGACTCTCTCATAGCATGGTGGCTCACTTCTTCAAGCCCAGTAGGAGAACATCTCACTCTAGTCTACTAAGACAGAATTGTATATAATGTAACACAATCACAAAGTGATTATCCCATCACATTTGCTATATAATGTAACCTAATCAAGAAAGTACCGATCCAACCATTTTTGCCATATTCTCTTACTTACAGGCAAGTTACAATTCTACTCACACTCAAGGAGGGGGGTTCATAGAAGGGCACCACTCATGGAGTGTCATCTTATAATTTTGTTTAACATACCAATTCACACAGCAGAATTTTCTAAGAGGAGCCAACAAGTCCCACTTTCTGTTCCACTTAAGCTGATGAGAAAATGACATTGATCACAGAGAATCTGACACCAGGTACTTGTTCATAAAAAGCACTGAGAAGAATCAAGTTTTTCCTCATCCATCTATGGCAAATAGATAATGTGTGTTCATTCACTATTCTCTGTTGAACATTATATCTTGCCATTGTCTTTTGCTGTTTCTCCTCTACTTGCAACCTGATACATTTCTGATGCTGTAAATACACTGAAAAAAGTAGTAATTAGAGCCAATTAAGTTGCATATAGTTTTTTCAATATGAGAATGAAAGTTCCTCAACTGTGAATAATTTAAAATATATCTATCATTTTTTTCAAATTGTATGTATCAAATAAGAGCACACGTGAGTTTTAAAATGTTCTCAAACTTTAACCTATGTGCTTTTTTCCCTGCAAAGTGTTTTTAACTTTAATCAAGACTATGATGGGATAACTTCTAGCAATAATATTCTTGAAAAAACACAATTTTCCACCTGGTGGGTATATTCAATTGTAAGGGTGTCCACTCCATGAGAACTCAAGAGTCAGAGTCTAAGATTTACAAACAGTGGATCCATATCTTATGAGGGAAGCCTTATTTGCAGCTCAGTCCCCTCTATTGGCTGAAGAAGATGATTTATCAAATAACAGTAGATTTTACTATTGTAGCATTTAAATTAGGCATGTAACAGAGAGGATCTTTTCTATTCTTATTCATTCAAAGGCATTTGTTTGAGTTGTATCTTTACTTCTCATGTCAAAGAAAACATTAGACATGATTAGCTGCAGGTATCTGTGCTTCATGATATCCAAGCAAAGTCCTTTTTATATTTCATCTTATAATTGTATTTGCAACTTAATGTTTGAAGTGTCAGTCTTTGTAAAATTAGCTCATCTTGTTATGATTTGGAGCTTTGATGTGAGTGAAAGGCTTCAATTGCAATGCAGAGTCACATCTGAGAGTAAACTGCATAGACAAAGAGACTTACAAGGCTAGTAAATCAAATACTCTGAGCTGTCTATGTGGATTATGAGATAGTATTTGCATAACTTTGAAGTATTTATACTGATGAAATTACAATAATTAAAATCATTGCTGTGTCAATTGCTAGATGCCACAAGGCATAGCAATTACTAGCATGCAAATCAGACTTTGTGTAAGCATTTTAAAGAATAATTACCTTATTTGATTCAGATGTGCCTGAAAGGCTTTAGGAATCATTTGAGCTATTTTGCCTTCAACAATTTTAAGGCTCATAGATAATGTTGTTGTTATTATCAATTATTTACTTTTGTATATCACTTTTCCTTATTTTGGTTGAAACTAAATGCTGCAGATAAAATAAAAACACAACTTTGCTGTAAGTAGGAACAATTTACAATATCAGTTAAATCTGCATCTTTCTTAAGCAAACATTTTTCTTTCTAATGGGTTTGCTTCTGCTATGTCATCAGTTTCATGTGAAATAGCTAATGTGTACTCAGTGTGTACACTCACAATTTGAGATCAAGGTTATGAATTGCAGGAACATGCCAGAGTAAAAAATCCACCAGTAAGAGTTTGCAAGATATCCTCTCAATTATATTTGTCACTGGATATGTATAGGTGGTCACCAAGCTAGCTGAGGATTTTAGTCTTCAAATTATATATGCTTTACTTTCTAAATTTAACACCGAACTTGAAATAACATTGAAATCAGAGCCGACATCATATTGTAGTATGTGATAATTTGGAAATCATGAAGTATTTCCCTCAAGATTTTAAACAAAAGGACAGTTAATACAGGTTTATTCCATATGAACTTTCCCTATCAGAATACCAAGCCCAAATCCATTTTTGATCTATGGGGTACATAAAATAAATCTAAAAGTTTTTTAAACATGTATTATGCGGAAAAATCAAATTGTAAATCGTTGAATCAAGGGCAGTGATTTTTATGAGGATTATTGCCCAAGCTTCTTTCTTTTTGGACACTTGCTGAATTTCCTCATGTCTCTTAATAAATAGTATCACTAAATAGGTAGCATATATATTATTACTGCCAAAAATTCAGGGAGATTTTAGGATCAAAGCTTTACTATTTTAACATCTATTACTTTGATTTGTTGTCTGAAGACTCCTGGAAATATACCAGATTTTGTTTTGATTTCTCTTTCTTGTTGAGTGACTATGACTAACCTGTTTGATTCATTCCATGTATTTTAAACTGTATTTTTATCACTTTAAATGAAATTTTCAATAGATATATTCCTTTCAATTCTTTTCCACCTTATAAAGACACTTAGGGAAAAAGTTGCACTGATGACTCCTAATTACATTGGTTTATAGCGATATTTTATGCGACTTAGTTACAGGGTGTGTTATAGCCCATAGTAAAGTAAAAAAATGTTCTTTCGTTCCCTGTAGCAAAATAAATTGATCATTAATATACACACTCTGGGCAGAAACTTAGGCAACATGAATACTTTTAGCATTACAATGCATTTGAATAATAGTGTCATTACTGTCAGTTCTCTCTTTAATAAAAGATATATGTGCGGACCACAATGGATCATAGTTCTCTAGAACACACTGAGTTAAGATGTACAAAACAATCTAAATTCTTTTAAAGTAATTTTCCAAAGCTTCTGCAGAAAGCCTGGCCAAAAATTAGCACAGACCAAATTATACCCCAATTTTTGTCTTGATATACTGAGAAAAAGAAATGGTATTGTAGACCACTTATACATAGGTTATTTTATTTCATTTTTACATAGTTCACATTCAAAACATGTGCTTATTAGCATATGTTTTAGGTTGACATGCTTATATTTATGCAATATTCTTAATGTTTATAGAATAGGATAATGCTATAAAGCTGAACATACAATGCAGTATAGACTTCAAATAGTCCAAAGCAATGACTCAAAACAAGCTCAAGCACAGAATTCCCTGGAGAAGATTTTAAACACAGAGTCCCATTCTTTTCCTTAGAGTTACAGAATCAGAATCTCAAGGAAGTTAACCTTGGACTCTGCATTAAGAAGTTCTCCAGAGATGCTTATGCATAGGTAATCACTATCAGGTTTCAGTGTTCATGGAGAAGACCTACAGGGTATAGATATGTCCCACAGACCACAAATCGGGTGAGAGATGGGAGCTTAAAAGTTGATTAACCATGTCTTTATTTTCCTTTCTCTAAATCAAATGCATTTTTTGAATATAGCTTCAGTACAAATTTTCATTATACAAAGATTTACAGCCAAAAATAATTTAAAATATATTTATTCTTGACTTGGGGCTTTTTTTAGTTGATGTTGTAGCTTTTGATGAAAATTTATGTCTCTAATAAGATCTCTTTTTTCCCTAAATATATAGGAATGTGTGGATATCTTCTTTTTAATTTTTTAAATTTTTTAAAATTTATTTTCTTTAATTTTTTAAAAAGATTTTATTTATTTATTTGACAGAGAGAGAGAGATTACAAGTAGGTAGAGAGACAGGCAGAGAGAGAGAGGAGGAAGCAGACTCCCTGCTAAGCAGAGATCCCGACCCGATGCCGGACTCAATCCCAGGACTTTGAGATCATGACCTGAGCTGAAGGCAGAGGCTTTAACCCACTGAGCCACCCAGGTGCCCATAGATATCTTCTTAACATGAAAATAATCAAGTATATATCAGAAAACAAAATTTGGCATCGTGTATAATAGCAAAATAGCAGAAAAATTTTCAAGAAAATCAGAAACCAGACAAATGAATTTACTATGATATTTTTAAATACTGTTTTGGAGGGCTACTTAATGAAGTGGGCCTGAGAATGAGTTATAAGCTTTATATGCTAGAAAGGAGAACTAAGAAACATCATCAGTCATAAATCCAAGAGAATCAGCTGAAAAACCATTAGGAACCACTAGATAATAGATAACATAGTCAGTTAAAATTTCAAATGTCAAATGCAAAACATTTCCACATATAATTTTTTTTTAAGTAGGCACCCCACCCAGCATGGAGCCCAACATGGGGCTTGAACTCAAAACCCTGAGATCAAGACCTGAACTGAGATCAAGAGTTGGACACAATCGACTGTGCCACCCAGGTGCCCAGACATTTCCATATGTAAATTCTAAATCATAAAGATAACTTATTGGAGAAAACAGACAATTGTTAAAAAGCAATAAATATTCTAAATATTCTAAAATACTTAAAATTTCACTGTAAGTGTTGGGTAACTATATGAAGCAAATTGTGTAATTCTATTGAGGGGTCAGCAATGGAAGATATACTAGAGTACAAACAGTTATGCCTTGTTTTGGGAATAAATACAATATCATAAAAAAAGAAGAAAAATACTATAAAGGTGTCAAGTATCTCAAAATCAGTCTATACCTTCAATGTAATGCTAATGCAAAACACAGATTTTGCTAAAGGCTTTGGACAAAGACTGAAGTTTATGTGGAAGAATAAAGTTATAAGAATGAGAAAATTATAAAAAAAGAAAAAAAATGATCACATGATTGCAAGTTCTAGGAGGCAAGGCCTAATAAGTAGATACATCACAAAATTCATGTAATATTGTCAATGCAATTCATAGATGAAAGAGTCCAGATATTAAACAGTATATGTATTAGAATTATTAGAATATGGTAAAATAGCATTTCACATTAATAGGGGAAAGATGGTATTAAAAAATGTATGGTGTTGTCGCCTGGGTGGCTCAGATGGTTAAGTGTCCAACTCTTGATTTCCACTCAGGTCATGAGATCAAACCCTGCATCAGGCTCTGTGTTGGGCATACAGCCTGCTTAAGATTCTCTCTTTTCCACTCCTTCTGACCCTCCTCCCCTCACTTGTGCACATGCTCTCTCTCTCTCTTTCTCTTTCTCTCTCTCTCAAAAAAAAAAAAAAGTATTGAGGGAGTTCTGCTTCTAGGTAACATATGGTCATAGGGACCAGAAAAACCCTTCTGACAAAAACAATTAAAAAAACAGATAAAATATACAAAAACAATGGTTTGCTGACATTGAACACCGGACAACATAATACAGTGACCACTGAAACAGGATTGGCAATTGAATAAAGCCCTAATATTGTCCTAGGGAAATTCCAAAAAACAGTGTTCTAAAACCACCAAGATGGAATTCAACCATCCCCTTAAGTTATGGAGATAGAGCTGGGAGGGAAGTCATAGATTATCAGAGAGGAAAGGATTTCACAGAAAAAGAACTCCAGAGATCTACAAGGAAATCTTCCTCAGGTCTTCATTTGAGTACTGATTTGCGCATACATGTCAGAAAACTATTCAAGGCTGTGAAACAAGCAAACAAAGAAAACAATCCCCATAATTTATAAAAGTCAGGGTATTTTTACTGCCACCAACCAGAGTGGAAAACTTTGCAATTCATGGGACATCAAATAGGGTACTTAAAAAGATATTTCCTCAGTAGTGGAGCAAAATTAGTCTTTGGCCCAAGACTGTTCTGGTCTTGCATAAAAGCTTAAAACAAAAACCTTAAAAGCAAAGCCCAAATGAATCAACTTATTTCAAAGTAACTTAACTGCATCCTAGCACAATGCCCAAGAATATTTATAGAAATTCAAAGAATATTTATAGAAATTCATATTGCACTCAGCAATATGAGATTAAAAATGCCTGACATTTAACCAAAGATTGTTAAAGATGTCAAGAAACAGGGAAATACAATCCACAATAAAGAAAAAACTCAATCTATATCTACACAGTGAAAAATGATAAAGATTATATAATTAGTAGAAAAAGATAAAACAATGATAACTATATTTCATATGCTCAAGAAAGTAGAGAAGAAATTGAGTGTGTTATTTCAAGTCACAGACAATACAAAAACAGTATGGATTTAAACAAAAGAATTAAGAGCACCAGAATGGTAAATATGTGGTTATATATAGCAGACTTTTTGTCCTTTTTAAATCTTTTTGTAAGTTAATTGGCCATTTTAAACTAAAACAGTAATTATGAAGTTTGAAATTATCAACATATTGACAACTAAAATGTATGTTAGTAATAACACTAAGGCCAAAAAGGAGAAAAAGGAAGATCACTCTCATAAGACTCTTCAAATGTGGGCACCTGGGTGGGTCAGTAGATTAAGCGTCTGCCTTCAGCTCACGTCATGATCCCAGGGTCTTGGGATAGGCCCTGCATCGGGCTCACTGATCAGTAGGAAGCCTGCTTCTCCCTCTCCCACTCCCCCTGCTTATGTTCCTTCTCTTTCTCTGTAAAATAAATAAATAAAATCTTAAAAAATGAAAGACTCTTCTAATGTACTTCCCACAGAAGGAAAGGATTGCTTGTCTTCCTACTCTGAGTTACACTTCTCATTTAAGCTTATGAGCATTACTGCTTGTTTTCCCAATTTCCTACAATTTTTTAAAGTCCTGCCTGAAATCTCTCTCTCTCTTTTCTTAAAAATTTTATTTATTTATTTGAGAGAGAGAGAGAGAGAGTGAGAGAGAGCGAGCATGAATGGGAGCAGGAGCAGAGGGAGAAGGAGAAGCAGACTCTCCGCTGACCAGGGAGATGGTCTACCTGCAGCTCAACATGGTGCTTGATCCATGGACTCTGGGATCATGACCTGAGCGGAAGGCAGACACTTAACTGACTGAGCCACCCAGGCACCACCCTCCCAGCAGTGTCTTTCTTGATAAGACTCAGACATTTGCTCCCCGAGTACAGACTAGAAGAACCCTATTGTCATTGTTGGTTGATCTTGCAACGCCATTTACTCCCTTGGGTTACACACACCCACCTGTTGTTCCACCTTCATTCACTAAAACTCCTCATGTATATTATCCCTGAAAAGTGAATCTCACCACCAGTTCACCAGATACACCTGACTGAATCCCAGTTAAGTCTATGATGGGTTTTCAGGTACAAAAAGATAACAGTGGAGCTGAGTCAACTTGGCCAGTGATTTTTATTTACAGAACAGACAAATTTTAACTCAGCACCAAATTGTGAGTCTGTATATGTACTTCCCATTTGTCCTTTTAGAATGAAGTTTTGAGAAACTTGCCAGCAGTGAAAATTAATCTGGTGCTCACAATCATTTTGTTTTCTTGCTCTGGTTACCATAATCTTAGAAAAACAAAATATTCTTTCGATTGCCTAGAAAATTGAAATGGGATTACATATCTGAAATAACTAATGTAAGTTTGTATATTTGATAAGCACTGTGCAGGTCAGCTTTTCCTCTATGTACTTCTCAACCTATGCTCTGCTTTTCCATTTCACAGAGACACATCTTGACACACCTTTAGGCAGAGAGAATATGAAAGACCTGTGAACTGAGATCAATCCCCAGTTCCTGTTGGTTCTCTAACACTACAATTTAAGAGCTTTCCTTTCATGCATGGATAAATGGAAAGGGAAAGAATATCATCAGGAGTCAATGGAAAGTCTCCCTTGATACAAATTTATTCATGAAATATAACATTTTAAAGAAGATATCTATTATAATTTTTAAATAAATCAAAGAGTAAAATGGATGTATTAAGAGAAGACTGTTTAAAAGAACAAATAGAACATAATAAAGGGAATACAATTAAATAAAATAAGTAACAAAAGCAATATGTAGTAGGCTTAACAATACAACACAGTGAATCATTTGTAGAAAAGACAATAAGTATTCACAGAACACAGAAAATTATAAAGAAGAAAATTAATGAGAAGAAAATCACATCAACAGAGGATAATCATAGAAATCTAACCTTTAAGTAATGACTCTTTTCAAAACAGGAAATAGAACAAATACAATAGAAGAAATAATGAAAAGTGTATTATTTTTTTTGAAGTATTGAGACCATTTACTCAAAGGCATGCTATGATCTGGGAAAAATTATTGAAAGGAAATCCATTCTTGGATATTTTTTTTAAAAAAACTGTTGGGATTCCAAAAATAAAGAAAACAATATAACTTTCATAAACATCCAAGTAGAAATGATAACTTTTAAAAGAAACATATCAGAGAAATAAGGAAATTCAAAATAAAAGCACAAGAAAAATTTCATGAGTCAAACTTTCATTAAAAGTGCAAAAATAGCAATATTAATAGTTTCAAATGCTTTTTGTAAAAAGATGATTGAAACAAGTCAATTATTAGATAATATAGAAATAATAGAGAATTTAAAGTATAAGGCATTAATCCGAATAAAGAGGATCTTTTTACCTTACTAAAATATTCAATCACAGTGAGAAAAGGAGTGCGTTATATTATTCATGATAAGTCACCTGCTATAACAAACCATTTCAGTGGTTTAATACAATAAATCTCTTTAATGTGGCACTTCAATGCAGGTACTGGGAGTTCTTTTTTCTAGAAAATAGTCTGTTACAATTTAGCTGCTCTGTTATCTTCTAGAGTTTTTCCATTGTCCATTGAAATTTCAGAATATGGACAATGCACAAGTGAAGAGAAAATGTAAGGAATTATGAGAGGGAGAATAATCCTAAATTGGCAGAGATCCTCTTTCTACATATCCCATTGGAGATAACCTCATTATATGGCCTCACCAAAAGCAAGAGGGAGTGGGAAATATACTAAGCATTCTCATAAGAAGAAAAGGTTAGAAAACTGATATTAGTTATATTAGTGAGCACTAGGTTTCTTTGTTATAAGTACTAAACACATGTCAAAAATAACAATAAAAACTAAACATTAAATTCAAGGAATAATTGACAGGAAATTGGATGGATTATAACATTTTAATATATAGTTAAAATAAAGGTTATATTCAATTAAATTAAAATTCTAGATATGGCAGTTATAGACTGGACTATCTTCTTAAGTGTGTAGGGAACATTTTTAAAAATAATAAGGTACTTCTCAATGAGGAAAACTTCAATGGAAGATGCTAATGCTAAGTTGGGTATAAACTGACTTTATATAAATTTTCATTATATAAATTGTTCAATTCATAAATTGTTCAATGCTTCATGTGATTATTCTTGGATATAACCACACAGCCATGCATTTAAAAGAAACCTTAAAATACCATTAAAATATCAGGAATGGATTGAGAAATCACATCCAATTTAATAACTTATATCATTAAGATCATATAAGAAATCAATAAAAATGGAAAATTATTAAATGAACACATTATGGTGGCTTATTAATAATTTGAGGAAAATTGAAATCTCTCCAAATAATTACATTTAAATAAGTTCAGTTTGATTAAACTCAATATAAAAAATCAAATTCTTGAATAAAAATAGAGTATCTGGAGGAGGCAAGATGGCAGAAGAGTAAGAAACCTCATTTCATCTGGTCCCGTGAATTTAGGGGGATAACTATCAAACCATTCAGAACACCCATGAATTCAGCCTGAGATGTAAGGAAACATATCTGGAACTCTACAGTAGAAAAGTGGCTGCTTTTTGCAAGTTAGGAGTTGTGGAAACATGAATCTGAGGGTAAATAGCAGAAGATAAACAGAAGGGGTAAGGAGCCTCTTTAAGCTGGCTATTGGAAAGTGATAGAGTCCCAGAGGGCAAAATCAAAACCTTTAGAAATCTTCCCCAGTGAGAGGCATCCCTGTTTGAAAGGGGTTCAGGGGATGAAAAGAACAGAATTCTAGATGGGTCAGTGTGCTTTCAGAATCCCAGGAGTCATAGAACTAAAGGGGGTGCCTGAGCTGGGAGAGTGCCCAACCAGTGGAGCAGGGGAACTGGTTATGGTCAGCACGTTCAGGAGGGACTCTCAGCTCGGGTTGCCATAATCCATGAGCTGGGCTGATTGGGTGACCGCTCTCCTCCTAAGCACCCTGAAAAAGATTGGAGTGCTCGGACCATTTGCCACCCCTGGGAAGGGTGGAATGGGTGTGCCCAAGACCGGGTAACAGCTTTCAGGGCAGCAGCCCCAGAAAGGACAGTAAGGCAACACTCAGTTCTCCCCCAGAAGCGGCAGAGTGGATCTGTGCATGAGCCCGCAACCACTCTCACCCAGGGGCACACAAAGGGTAGTAACACAGACCCCTTGGGCTCCCCCTAGGAGGACGGCTGTGGGTCCACACTGCAGGAGTCTTCAGAGTTTGGCACACACAAAAGTGAAGACTTGTCCCAGAGAGTTTACTGAAGAGGGTTTAGGGGACCGTGACATTTCAGCACTAGGGCAGGAGTATGGGCATGTCCGTTTTTATTCTGATCATCTAAAGAGGTGCAAAAACCATCAGGGGACAAAAGCCACTCAGAGGACCAGCTTACACTGAGCCCAGCCCCCTGGCAAGGGACAGGGCAACTCCACCCAGGCAAAGACACCTGAGAAGTAGCACAGCAGCCCTTCCCCCAACAGACAAACTGGGAGAATAGGTGCAAACTTGATTATGAATCCCACAGGACTGTAAAGCTCCAGTGCTGGGAGAAAATAGTATATACAGCTCAAGGTTTTTTCTCATGATTCATTTATCTTTCAGTCGAAATTTTTCCTTCTTTTTTTTCCTTTTTTCCCATTTCAACTAGTTTCTTATTTTACCAACTCTATGTTTCCTAGTCATTTTTTAACCTTTATTTTTTACATCTGCATTTTATAGATACATGCTTCGTTTTTGGCCTTTTTTTTTTTTACTCTATTCAATTTTATTTTTGTATATATATATAAGTTTTGCTTTCTTTGCAATTTTGGAATTTAGTGTCTTCTAATACACAGAACAAAATTCACTCAGGAGCAATGGATCACCCTGCTTTGTCCACCCTGTGAGATTATATTCTCTCCCCCCCTTCAGTTTCTTTATTCTCTTTTTCTTTCTTGTTTTTTGTTCTGTTTTGCTTTATTTTTGTTTGTTTTTATGTTTTGGTTTCCAACTGCTTCAGATTTGTTAGTGTGTATTTTGCTTGGGTCATGGTTGATATTTTTTATTCTGCTCGCTCACTCACCCATTCTTCTCTGGGCAAAATGACTGGAAGGAGGAATTCACAACAAAAGAAAGAACCAGAGGTAATGTTCCCTGACACAGATCTAATTGATATGGATATAAGTAAAATGTCAGAGATGGAATTTGGGATAGCAATTATAAAGTTATTGGCTGGGCTTGAAAAAAAGCATAAAAGATACTAGAGAATCTCTTAGTGCAGAAATGAGATCTAATCAGGGTAAACTTAAGAATGCTATAACTGAAATGCAGTCTAAATTGGATGCTCTATGAGCTAGGATGAATGAAACAGAAGAGAGAGTAAGTGGTCCAGAAGACAGGCTGATGGAAAGGAAGGAAGTTGAGGAAAAGAGAGAAAAATGACTAATAGCCCATGAATAAAGGCTTTGAGAAATTACTGATGCCATAAAATGTATCCATTTCAGAGTTATTGGGGTGCCCATGAATGAAGAGAGAGAGAGGGCCAGAAGGTGTATTTGGACAAATCATACCTGAGAACTTCCCTAATCTGGGGAAGGAAACAAACATTAATGTCCAGGAGGCAGAGAGGACCCCTCTCCAAATCAATAAAAATAGATCAACCCCCTCACATATAATAATGAAGTTCACAAATTTTAGAGAAAAGAGAGAATCCTGAGAGAAGCTTGAGAGAAGAAGCTCCTTACCTACAGAGGGAGGAATGTCAGACTAACATCAGACCTATCCACAGAAACCTGGCAGGCCAGAAAGGGCTGGCATGATATATTCAGGGTACTAAATGAGAAGAACATACAGCCAAGGATACTTTATCCAGCAGGGCTGTCATTCAGATTGGAAGGAGAGTTAAAGATCTTCCAGACAGACACTAAGAGAATATGTGACCACCAAGCCAGCCCTGCAAGAAATATTAAGGGTGATCTTGTAAGCAAAGGAAGAGCTCAAGAATAACACAGACCAGAAAGAAACAGAGACGATCTACATAAATGAGGACTTTATAGACAATACGATGGCACTAAATTCATATCTTTCAATAGTTAATCTGAATGTAAATGGGCTAAATGCCTCAATCAAAGGACACAGGATATCAGCTTGGATAAGAAAGAAAGACCGATCCCTATACTGACTACAAGAGACTCACTTTAGACCTAAAGACATCTCCAGACTGAAAGTGAAGCAGTGGAGAAAAATTTATCATGCTAATGGACATCTAAAGAAAGCTGGAGTAGCAATCCTTATATCAGACAAATTAGATTTTAAACCAAAGATTGTAGTAAGAGATGAAAAGAGACACTATTATCATACTTAAAATGTCTATCCAACAAGAAGACCTAACAATTATAAAATTTATGCCCCCAACATAAAAACAGCCAATTATATAAGCCAATTAATAACCAAAGTAAAGAAACACAGTGATAATAATGCGTTAATAGTAGGGGACTTCAACACCACTCTCACAGCAATGAACAGATCATCTAAGCAGAAGAGCAACAGAGAAACAATGTTTGAATGACACACCGGACCAGATGGACTTTACAGATATATACAGAATATTCCATCCTAAAACAACAGAATACTCATTCTTCTTGAGTGCACATGGAACAGACTCCAGAATAGACACATACTGGGTCACAAATCAGGTCTCAACCTATACCAAAAGATTGGGATTATTCCCTGCATATTTTTAGACCACAATGCCTTGAAACTTGAGCTCAATCACAAGAGGAAATTTGGAGGTTAAAGAGCATCCTACTAAAGAATGAATGGGTCAATCAGGAAACTAAAGAAGAATTAAAAAAATTCATGGACACTAATGAGAATGAAAACACATCTGTTCAAAGCCTTTGGGATGCAGCAAAGGTGGTCCTAAGAGGGAAGTACATTGCAATACAAGCTTCTCTCAAAAAATTAGGAAAACCTCAAATATACAAGCTAAACTTACACCTGAAGGACTTGGAGAAAGAATAATAAATAAAGCCTAAACCAAGCAGGAGAAGAGAAATAATGATTAGAGCAGAAATCAATGAAATAGAAACAAACAAAAACAACAACAACAAAAACCCAGATAAAAGAAACTAGAAACTAGTTCTTTGAAAGAATTAATAAGATTGATAAACATCTAGTCAGATATATCCACAAGAAAAGAGAAAGGACCCAAATCAATAATATCATGATTGAAAAGGGAGAGATCACGACCAACACCAAGGAAATACAGACCATTTTAAGAGCATATTATGAGCAACTATATGCCAAAAAATTAGGCAATCTGGGAGAAATGGATGCATTCCTGGAAACTTATAAAATACCAAAACTGAAACAGGAAAAATAGAAAATCTGAACAGATCAATAACCAGCAAGGAAATTGAAGCAGTAATCAAAAATCTCCCCCAAAATAAGAGTCCAGGGCCAGATGGCTTCCCAGGGAAATTATACCAAACATTTAAAGAAGAAATAATACCTCTTCTTCTGAAGCTGTTTCAAAAAAATAGAAATGGAAGCAAAACTTCCAAACTCATTCTATGAGACCAGTATTACCTTGATCCCAAAACCAGACAAAGACCCCATCAAAAAGGAGAATTACAGACCAATATCCCTGATGAACACGGATGCCAAAATACTCACCAAGATACAAACCAGTAGGATCCAACAGCACATTAAAAGGATTATTCACCATGACCAAGTGGGATTTATTCATGGGCTGCAAGGATGGTTTAACATTCACAAATCAATGTGACAGATCACATTAATAAAAGAAAAGACAAGAACCATATGATCCACTCAATCGATGCAGAAAAAGTCTTTGACAAAATATATCATCTTTTCTCGATTAAAACTCTTCACAGTGTAGGGATAGAGAAAACATACCTAAATATCATAAAAGCTATATATGAAAAGCCCACAGTGAATATCATTCTCAATAGGGAGCAACAGAACTTTTCCCCTAAGGTCAGGAACACACAGGGATGCCCACTCTCACCACTGTTCAACATAGTACTAGAGGTCCTAGCCTCAGCAATCAGAAAACGAAAAGAAATAAAAGGCATTCAAATTGGCAAAGAAGAAGTCAAATTCTCATGCTTTGCAGATGACATGATACTTCATGTGGAAAACCCAAAGACCACACCCACAAATTGCTAGAACTCAGAGCAGTTCAGCAACATGGCAGGATACAGGATCAATGCACAGAAATCAGTTGCATTTCTATACACTATCAATGAGGCAGAAAAAAGAAATTAAGGAATCAATCCCATGTACAATTGCACTAAAAACCATAAGATAACTAAAAATAAACTTAACCAAAGAGGATCTGTATTTTAAAAACTACAGAACACTTCTGAAAGAAATTGAGGAAGACACAAAGAGATGGAAAAACATTCCATGCTCATGGATTGGAAGAATAAATATTAAATATTAAATGTCTATGCTACACAGAGAAATCCACACATTCAATGCAATCTCTATCAAAATACCATTGACATTTTTCACAGAGCTGGAATAAACAATCCTAAAATTTTTATGGAACCAGAAAGACCCCAAATCACCAGGGGAATGTTGAAAATGAAAACCAAAGCTGGCGGCATCACCATGCCTGACTTCAAGCTACATTATAAAGCTGTGATCATCAAGACAGTATGGTACTGGATCAAAAACAGACATGTAGATCATTGGAACAGAGTAGAGATCCCAGAAACAGAGCCTCAATTCTACAGTCAACTAATCTTCAACAAAGCAGGAAAGAATATCCAATGGAAAAAAGCCTCTTCAATGAACAGTGTTGGGGAAAATTGGACAGCCATATGTAGAAGAATGAAACTGAATCATTTTCTTAGAACATACACAAAGATAAACTCAAAATGGATGAAAGACCTAAATGTGAGACAGAAATCCATCAAAATCCTAAAGGAGAACACAGGAAGCAAGCTTTTTGACCTCAGCCACACCAACTTTCTTGCAAGACACATCTCTAAAAGGGAAACAAAAGCCAAATGAGATATTGGGACCTCATCAAGATAAAAAGCTTCTGCACAGCAAAAGAAACAGTTGACAAAACTAAAAGGCAACCTACAGAATGGCAGAAGATATTTGCAAACAACATATCAGATAAAGGGTTGGTATCCAAGCTCTATAAGAAACTTATCAAACTCAACACTCAAAAAACAAATAATCCAGTCAAGAAATGGGCAGAAGACATGAACAGACATTTCACCAAGAAGACATACAAATGGCCAACAGACACATGAAAAATATTCACTCACTTGTCATCAGGGAAATACAAGTTAATACCACAATGAGATACCAACTCACACCAGTCAGAATGGCTAAAAATAGCAAGTCAGGAAGCAACAAATGTTGGAGAGGATGCAGAGAAAGGGGGACCCTCCTCTTACATTGTTAATGGGATTGCAAGCTGGGGCTGCCACTCTGGAAAACAGTATGGAGGTTCCTTAAGAAGTTAAAAATAGAGAAATGCCAGTTCTGGGGGAAAAAAAAAATAGAGCTACCCTATGACCCAGCAATTGCAGTACAAAGATACAAATGTAATGATCTAAAGGAGCACATGCATGCAGATGTTTATAGCAGCATTGTCCACAAT
This sequence comes from Ailurus styani, assembly GCA_002007465.1. NCBI lineage: Eukaryota > Metazoa > Chordata > Mammalia > Carnivora > Ailuridae > Ailurus > Ailurus styani. The sequence goes on from LNAC01000080.1 coordinate 347,815, forward strand.
AGCTTAACTGTGGAAAAAGCCCAGATGTCCATCGACAGATGAATTGATAAAGAAGATGTGGGACACACACACACACACACACACACACACACACACACACACACACACACACACAGGAATATTATTCAGCCATCAAAAATGAAATCTTGCCATTTGCAATGATGTGGGTGGAACTAGAAGGTATCATGCTAAGCAAAATAAGTCAATCAGAGAAAGACAAGTATCATATGATCTCACTCATATGTGGAATATAAGAAATAAAACAGTTGAACATAGGGGAAGGGAGGGAAAATTAGATGAAATCAGAAAGGAAGAGAAGCCATAAGAGACTCTTAATCATAGGAAGCAAACTGAGGGTTGTTGGACGGGAGGGGGCTGAGGGGAGGGTTACCAGGTGATTAACATTAAGGAGGGCACGTGATGTAATGAGCACTGGGTATTATATAAGAATGATGAATCACTGGCCTATACCTCTGAAACTAGTAATACACTATATGTTAATTAATTGAATTTAAATTAAAAAATAAAAAGGAAAGAAGACTCTTTGGAGAAATGGCTGATATTATTTAGGTATCATTTATACTATGATGATTTCCAAATTTATATCTGCAAACCAGATATCTCCAAGCTAGTATATCCACCAACCATATTCAGTGCCTATGCTTGAAGGTTTTACTTTCAAATGTCATATATTTGCGATTGTTATAGGTTAAATTTGGCCCCCCTCTCCCCAAAATATAGCCCAGTCCTCATGCCTCAGAATGTTACTTTCTTTGGAAATACTGTTATTGCAGATGTAATTAGTCAGGTTAGGATGAGGTCATACTGGAGTGGGATGGGATTTTAATTCAATATAACTTTTAATTCAATAAGAAGACTGCCATTGAAATCACAGAGACACAGGGAGATTGCCATGTGACCAAGAGGCAGACACTGTGGTTATGCTGCCCCAAACCAGAAACTAGAAGAAAAGAAGGATCCCATAGAAGCATTGGAGTGGCTCAGTTGACACCTTAATTTCAGACTTCTAGCCTCCACATCTGTGGGAGAATGCATTTCTGTTGTTTTAAGCCAATTAATTTTTGCAATTTATCACAGCACTCTTGGAAAACAATACAACAAGTTTCTGGTTTTCTACCTTGCCCAAACCTGCTCCTCCTTCCGTCTTCTTCAACTTGGTGACTCCTCCTTCATCTGTCTAGGTGTTTGGAACCAAAGCCTAGAACTCATCTTTGACTCCTCTGTCTCAGATTCTCCATATTTGAACCAACAACAGATCTTGTAACCTTTAAAATATATTTAGAATCTGACCATTTTACGCCACCTCTTTTTCCCTCACTCAGTTCCAAGTCACTGCCATCATTTGTCTGGATTATTGAAATACTTTCCTAATTGGTCTACCTCCATCTTTCACCCTCTGCTGTGGATTCCAAATGTGTCAACCTGAGTGACTACTTTAGAGCAAAGTCAGAGATGTCTCTCACATCACTCAGGATCTTCCAGTGGCTTTCCACATTAGACAGAATTAAAGCTAGAGTGCATAGTGTGGTCAGGCTAAATCTTTATGATCTACTTTTTTTTTTTCTTCCCCACTTCCCACCACTTCCCAAATCTCTTTGACCTCACCTCCTACCAACTTTGCCCCCACTCCAAATACATGTCCTAAATCCTATTTTCTTGCTCTTATCTATGTCTAAAATGTTCTTCCTACAGATATTCCATAATTCACATAATCTCCCACTCTTTAAATATAATCTTATCACTAAGATCTTCCCTGACCTCCTTATTTACTATTGTAACAACCTCAATCTTTATTCTCCTCTTATGCTTACTTATCTCCAACTGGTATAATATAAAACTTATTTGTTTGCTTATTATTTGCCTTCTACCACTAAAATGTATACTGCATTAAAACACATTAGTCCTTTATTCACTGCTATATCTTAGATCTTAAAAAAAGTTCTAGAACATAATAGGTATTTCATAGACACTGGTATAAATTAATGATCATGGGGACGAATATTATTAGTTAATTTGAGCAAACAAGCTATTTTAAAAGACTTACTATATGTAATATATTCTTGTGAAATAAGTATTTTAACTATAGATGACATATTTCTTCATTAAAGTATATCTATCAAGACCAGTTTTTGGAATTAAACAGTGTGATTTACCTTCTTAAAAGTACATTACTCCATTTTTTAGTAATGTGAAAAAGACTAGAGGAAACTTCATTCCAAATGGTATTGGGAAGCTGTGAGTGGGGAGCTCTCATGGACTACCACTAAGTGGCAACTTGCAAAGTTCAACAGGAAGGAAGATTACCACTTAGTCCGCAACAGCAAGCTGTCTTTGCCTGCAGCCAATGAGAAGCTGCCACTACTTCGAACTCATTTTTCTGCAATAAACTTTTGTTCAAAACAACTCTTCTCAGGTTCCTCCTTTCTTCTACAAAAGGATGCCGTCCTTTGTTCTCTAAACTTGTCTTTGTTTTGCCATAGTTTGCATGTCCAGAATTGTAATTTTTCTACGCTTCCCAAATACACTGATTTGCTATGGGATAACCTTTATTGTTTAATTTTTAAAGTCAACAATAGTAAGATCCAACTATTTTATATCTTACCTTTCTTTCCAATAGTGCAATTTAGTAATGATGCCAGAGTACTTGTCAAAGAATGCTCTCTAATGTTATTAAATTTCCTTTGCCTAAAATAATCCATTAGAAATGCATGACTAATATCAATGATAATACTTTTACTCATGCATTTTCTTTGTCTAAATTGTATTGCAAAATTGAAACATAAACAACAATGAACCCTCAACTCACAAATAATCTATCTGTTAATTAAAAATTAGATATTTCTGTTCAGTTACCTTACTTTTCCTGACCATGGAAGTATATTAAATAATAATATCTGATTACCAACAACTTTGCATTCTTATGAAATGTTGAGTTTTCATGCAGAATAGATGTCTATTGTATTTTACTGTCAAAATAACATGTTTCAAATAGTAAAACAGCAGGGGAATACTGACTGAGCTATTAATAAAACACACCAGCTTTTAGCTGGCAAAGCAGCCTTCTTTCCATCAAACATGTCTCAGCCTTTAATAAAGAAACTCAAATGGTGTAGGTGAAAAATTACTTTTCTCACCCGGTCATCTGTCTGTCATGTATTATTCAGGTCACCAATGTTTGTCCTGAACTGTATCATTCTGTAGTTGTGTCAGGTATGAGATATGTTCAGTGTAATTCCATCAGACTTCGTGAAGTTGATTAGAACAGATCACCTTTCGGCATGGGCACAAGTTATCTCAGCAGATTGAGTGAAAAAGACTTATTTATCTTTGCCTTATAATAAAGAAAGAGATGAGCAAATTTATCCATTAACTTGAAAAGAGTCACATATTTGGTGTGAAAACAAACTATAGTCAGTAATTCTATTGGAAATACTATAGTGCATGGATGTTTCTTGAGGGGAAAAAAACTTAACGCTGGAGTCAACATCTAATAGCATGAAATATTTAGCCAAAGCACATGCATTTTATTATAGTCCTTAAAATGGTAAATATTTGTCCCACAACAACATGATAGAATGTCATAAAATATGCCAAATCTTTGATGGCTTTCATTGGTTTTCTTCCCAGGATTCTTTTTGTAAAATAATCTGTACTTCGATTTTACAGAAAATAATCTTCAAAGTTTATCCAATCATGATACTAGTTTATCATAATGAAATCATAGACTATTTTACTACAAGCATTCTAAAATATTTAACAGCTCAAGATAGGTTTGCATTAATAAAATGGTATGTGAGCTAGGTGTAAAGAAACCTAAGTTTATGTCTGATATGTCCCGCAGTCCTCAGGTTCCTCATCTGGTCAATAAATGAGTTGTACTCATGGATCCTCAAGGTGGGGAGGGAGCAAAGTGATACATATTGACCACACAGAGTAACTAGGTATACATTTAGATTTGAACTCTGCTACTTAGTAGATTCATGGTTTTAGACATGTTTCCAAAAATGATAATAAGAAATTATATGAGAGCATATCTAGCACATATTAATGTGTATATATTTACATGTATGCACACACACACACACACACTCACAATACATAATGTTTAAGCATTGTCTCATCCTCAAAATGAGTTAAGATAGCATAAGGTAGAAATAGTTTATATTCCTTATTCTTACATATTCCAATTATTGATTTTAAGAACTCTTGAAATAAGTTTTGGAAATATAGAACATTGTCACTAATGGTAAACTAGGAGGATCAGTAATTTTGTAATTTTGTAGAAAAAAATTGAATCACTCTAGATAAAAAGCAAAAATACATATTATGAAATCTCCTGGGGAATTATTTTATTGTTCTTTTTTCATATACTTTATCTAGAGTGGCCAGGAGACACTCTGGAAAACAAAGTTAATTTCTCCTAAGTTGTTTTTCATCCCCTGCTGTCTAGGATGTGTCTTGAAATACAAAACTTAGAAAATGCCTTAACCCTTCTACATCACTGTTATATATTTTGCTGTAACCTGTTTTGTGTAAAAAGAATACTTACCTTTTTCCTACTCTGTAAACCAATAAATTTCCTTCTGCAGGATTCAGTAACTTGAAATACAAGTATTTATTTATTTATCTTCCAGGATGTGGCCAATATTTGCTGGGCTGTGGAGCATATTTAACAGGTAAAGTCTTTGTCCCCACAGAGCAAAATATGTTTTTGAGTAGATGAACAGGAAACCTTACCTTATAGAGCATGCCGAGAACCATCCAGAACAAGTCTACACCAAGTGCTAGTACCTCATAGAGCAACTTTAAGCTACCAGAGAAATTCTGAGGCAGGGAAATATCGAAGACAATTAATTTTTATGTAAAATATTTAGATTTAAAGAGAGGTACTGAAAAGACTAAATTTATAATCACCTTACTTTACATCTAAGATTCATAATCTTACATATTTTTTAATTGTTTGAGATCACATATGTAGAGGCTGCTTTTGGACAACAGGCTTGAGCAATGGAATGTAAAAAGGGTCCACAGCAACCTCCTGGCTGAATACAGGCAGGCACATCAGGCAATGCACATCAACATATCTATAAGCCCTAACTAACCAGTGGGCTATTTACCACTAGCACAGTCACAAAAAAGGGAAAGTTCCAAACATCGCTATACCTCCTCATCTTCCCTCTTTTAAAACAGCTCCCATCCATGGCCTCTTGGCAGACAACCTCTCTTCTGCTGTCCTGCACACCTGCTCCCTTGTGGTGTGTTCAGTACATGTCTATCTCCTTTGCTCGGCCTTTGACGAAATCTTTTACCACCGGTGCCACCAGTTTCCACCTGATCATCGCCCCATATTTGGGAGACCCCATCTGATGGAGAGACAAATCACATTTTATAGACTTCTAAGTTATCTGTGTGAATTATACTATGCAACCTTTTTATACCTGGTGATCTAAACAGGGATCCCAACCACACCTCCATTGTAAATATCTGGGATCATCTTTAAGCCTGAGAGATAGGCTCTGATTGGTTTATCCTAAGCAATCAGGGTAATCACTTTGAAGAGGAGACACGTGAGCAAAGTCTTTCCAATCAGAGAGCAACTCAGAACATTTATTCTATGCTTGAGAGAAAATAACTCATCTGTCTCCTCATAGATTTAACCAAGGAAATGGAAGCTCTTAGCCTTCCTGATGGCAGTCATCCTTCAGCCATGAAAGTTACAGCTTGAGGATAAAAAAGACATGGGGAGGAAGAGACAAGAAAGAGAATGCTAGAGAAATTATCCCAAATGCATTACTTCTAGACTTTTCACAAGAACCATCATATCCCTTTTATCTGTCCATCCAGCTTAGATTAGATGGGCTATTATGTGTTACCTTAAGTGCTTTTCAAAAATAGATTAGTATATAATTTTTAAAAATAGAACACATTCTAAATATCATTATTTATTATTATAAATTGATTAGTATAGATTTAAAGTTTATTTAAGTCTGGAAATTAAACTACTAAGAATATTTGATATAATATATATCAATTAGGAACACTAAATCTTCCCCAAATACCATAATTAGATGGGGGTGATATCTGAAAGCAATTACTTGTAAGAGAATCTATTTCACTATGAATCATAAAAAAATAAATAGCTATCTAAAAAATAAAAGAGAAGTCCAGGTTAGTAGTGTCTGGTGGTAGTGAAGAGTACACATTCTGTACTTGGTTTAAATGTCAATTCAATCTCTTGCTAGCAGTGTGATGTTGGGCAAGTCATTTTACCTGTTTGGGTTTCAGTTTCCTCATCTATAAAATGTAAATAATAAATAACAGCACCTACTTTAATGACTGTTGAAAACTAAATCAAAATAACGAACATACTATACTCTCTATAAGTCTTATAACAAGCATTTTTTAAAAAAGATTTTATTTACTTATTTGATAGAGAGATGGAGAATACAAGTAGGTAGATCAGCAGGCAGAGGGAGAGGGAGAAGCAGGCTCTCCACTGAGTAGGGAGCCTGATGTGGGACTTGATCCCAGGACCCTGGGATCATGACCTGAGCTGAAGGCAGCCACTTAACCGACTGAGCCACCCAGAGGCCCCAACAAGCAATTAAATAAACACAACATTCATGAAAATTTTGAAAAGCATGATTAACAAATTTGAATTGTAAAATGCCACACCAATCATAAGTGCAGGACATTTTGCAATTAAAAAAACAAAATAAAATCTCTGAAAGGTTAGGAAATAAATAATATATATATTTTTAAAGATTTTATTTATTTGAGAGTGATAGATCATGAGCAACAGGGCAGAGGGCCACAAGAGGAGAGGGCAGAGGGAAAGGGAGAAGCAGACTCCTGGCTGAGCAGGGGACCCAATGAGGGGCAGGATCCCAGGACCCTGAGATCATGACCTGAGCCGAAGGCAGATGCTTAAATGACTGAGCCACCCAGGTGCCTCTAAACAATATATTTCTAAATAGTGCATTGCTAAAAAAGAAATTACAATGTACAGTAGAAAATATTTTGATTAAATGGTAATGAAATTAAAACAGCTAGGATGCAGGTCAAACTGTACTTTGAAATATACAACTTTAAATGCATTTAAGAGGGCGCCTGGGTGGCTCAGTGGGTTAAAGCCTCTGTTTTCGGCTCAGGTCATGATCTCAGGGTCCTGGGATCGAGGCCCGCATCGGGCTCTCTGCTCAGCAGGGAGCCTGCTTCCCCCCTCTCTCTCTGCCTGCCTCTCTGCCTCCTTGTGATCTCTCTCCCGCTGTGAAAAAAAAAAAAAAAAAAAAAATAAATAAATGCATTTAAGAAGAAAAGAATAAAGGCCAAAAATCAATTATCTATGCTTACTTAAATGGAGTTAGTAAGAGGAAAGTAACATAATAGCAAATTAGGAAAAAGGAAATATTAAAGATAAGATCAGAAAGATATACTGTGCCCATTAATTAAACAATCAGCAGTGTAAAAATGTCAACTATCCTCAAACTTATCTACATATTTGATGTAATCTTGCATCTAAAACTATTTGCGTGTGCATGTGTGGGGGGTGTGGGAATTAACAAGCTGTCCCACAATTTATATGAAAAGGCAAAGGATCAAGCCTAGCTTTAAGTGGGAAGTATAATACTCAAGGATTTCCCCAACCGGATATCAACATTCAGTAAAAATATACGCTTAAAAAAAGAAAGTGCAGAACTGGCACAAGGAAAAATACTGAACTAGTGCAATGTAACTAAAATTCCAAAAACAAAGGCAGAAATATGTGAATTAGTTATTTACTACAATGGTGAAGCTACAATGTTGCAAGGAAAGAAAGCTTTTTCAGACAAACCCTGCTGAGGCAACTGAATATCCATCCATCTGGAAATAGGCTTTTACCTCATACCATACACAAGAATCAGTTTTCCTTGGTTTGTAGCTCTATAGGTAAGAGGTAATACAATAAAGCTCCTAGAACACAATATAAAAGATTATGTTCAGTGGGTTAAAGCCTCTGCCTTCAGCTCAGGTCATGATCTCAGGGTCCTGGGATCGAGCCCCACATTGGACTCTGCTCAGCGGGGAGCCTGCTTCCTCTTGTCTCTCTGCCGGCCTCTCTACCTTCTTGTGATCTCTCTCTCTCTGTGTCAAATAAGTACATTTAAAAAAATAAATATATAAGTGAAAGATTACATTCATAGCCTTTGGGTGAAAGAATATTTTCTTAAATGGGATAAAATTTAGAAATCATAAAATAAAATATTTTAAATCAAATGGACATTAAAGCTTCTCTTCATCAAAAGGCACCGTTAAGAATTGAAAAAGCATTCCACAGTGACAGAAAAAAGCAAACAAACCCTCAAAACCTATTATGGTAAAAGCTTATATATCTAGAACACAAAAAGAAGTGTTAAGTCAATAATAGACAGAAAGCTCCTTGGAAAAAGTGGACAAGAGTGTTGAACTATTTTGCAAAAGTGGGTGTCCACTCAGACAATACACATAGTTCATCTTCAGCAGTACTTAAGAAAAATACAGATTAAAATCACAATGAGAAATCAATGCAAATCTAATAGAATAGCTAAAATTAAAAGACTAACAATTCTAAGTGTTGACTAGATATAGAATAACGGAAACTGCTTTAGGACAGAGTGCCTGTGACTTTGGAAAATTGTTTGGCATTATCTACCAAAGCTCTTGAAGAACTCATTTTCTTGTGATCTAGTTTTAGTTGATCTTGTCTCTCCCAGAGAAGCACAAAAATCAGTGTCTTTCCTAAGCGTCTATATACAAATCCACCATGTTGCCAGTTGAACATAAGCAAGGAAGACCTTTCTAGGCTCGTGTTTGGAATAAAACAGAAGAAGGATCATAGTCTAACCACAAAAAAAGATTAGCATCCCCTTTTTCTACCTAATGTGACTCCTTATCCTTTACCCATGAAAGCTTGATTTCATCCATACATATCCTAGATAAAAATTAAAATAAACAATCACCAAATTGTCCTTGCTTTCTGACAATATCTGATCCAGGATTGGCCCTGGCTTCCTTAAATTTGCCTTAGAATCAACCAGCACTCTCCCAAACCGTTTATGAAGCCTCATAACAATCCCTTTGTTGAGATATCCCACCTTCCTTTGAAGTGCTTTCTCTCCTGCTAAATATGACCTAAATAAATTATCTTTTAAATTACAGGTTTATTTAAACTACATGTATATCTTTTAAACTACAAGGTATATTCCTTGTGGTCTTTGGGTGGTGAGCTTTAACAAGCCATAGCACTGATTCATTCAGTTAATCCTCCAATTGTATGTTTTTAATATTTAAATTTTAGTTTGGGTTATAATTTTTTCCAAAAATTTTTGAAAAAAATTCAAATCTATATAAAAGTTGTAAGAACAACTGAATGAAGACTATATGTTCACCAACTGAAGTCACTGATTCCAGACATTTATGGTTTAATTAGGAAATTGGTTAAAATAAACAAATGAAACAAAATGAGAAATTTTGTCTGTTGTAAAGGCAAGAATGAAAGGGAAATTCGTGTTGTTGGCATCCAAACTTCTGAACATTTGTAACATATAGTAAAAGACTCTACATTTTCTTTTTTTTTTTTTAAAGATTTTATTTATTTATTTGACACACAGAGAGAGATTACAAGTAGGCAGAGAGGCAGGCAGAGAGACAGGGAGAGGAGGAAGCAGGCTCCCTGCTGAACAGAGAGCCCGATGCGGGCCTCGATCCCAGGACCCTGAGATCATGACCTGAGCCGAAAGCAGAGGCTTTAACCCAACTGAGCCACCCAGGCGCCCAAGACTCTACATTTTCAAAATGTTTGCACTCAAAGTCTCAGTCTCTACTTCCTAGATTTTATCCTAAGGAAATAATTGACAGTTTCAGTATCTAAATGTTATTAACTTTATGTATGTATGCATGTGCATATGTGTGCATTTTTGGATTCTGCATTTAACAAAATGGGAGCAAAAAGAATGAATGTAACACCTGATTCTTTTTGGAAATATTTTTTGGAGGTTTGTTGGGAGAATTTTCCCAAAATTCTGTGTACACTTGGAAATTTCTTTCCTACTCTATTAACAGCAAACCATTCTTAAAGATGTGTCTCTTTAGATTAAAATCATCATAGATAGCAATACAGATAACTGTGATTTTTGTTGTTTCAATTAAGCAAGTTCATTCATTCTATAATTTATCCCACTTAGTTTCTTGACCATCTTACATGGGTAAAATGGTTGACCAGCTTTTTTTTTTTCTTTGTTTATATAAGGAAGACCATAAAAAAACAATAACAAGTTAACTGGAACATGCTTACTTTATAATTTTTAAGACACAATTTTCTAATCGATGTCTTGCTTAGTTGACAGACTCTGCAAGATGCATTAATTTGTGTGTGTGTGTGCAAAATAGTATCCCTATGACCTATATATGATAATAGCTGGAAAAAATCCACATAAAAACCAAACAGAACACTGGATGAATCCATCTCATACATGTGGATTTTATTTACTGCTCCCTAATGGGCAAGGTTGTTCAGGCACAGAAAAGCCTATTTCTTACTTCTTTACAGGAAAATGAGAAAGACTGATCTTCTTCAGTGTACTTCTAAATTCAGAATCATGTTGGGTTAACAGGGTTACCATTTCCAGGCCAACTGTCAGTCTGGGGCATTTGAAACTTCAGGCACCTAGGGTCAATGTTAGCTTGTTAAGCCATCCCTACAGTCTATGAGGGTAGTTGCTTTAGTTACTGAGCCTTCAAATCTTTACAGTATTCTACTTTCATTTAAAAAAAATGTTTCTCTACATTTCTTCTTAATATCAGTGCCCTAACAGCATGCATTGCTATAACTATGATTAGATGTAGTAACCTCTCTTTCCTGATGCCAACCAATTGACCTCCGAATAGCAAAGGGAGATCTGAAAAATAATCCCCTTCAAGTTCTCACTCCTATGGTTGCCTTAACTTCTTTTCTAAGCCGAAAGTCACAATGAAAGGTCAAAACTAGATAGAAGGTATATTAATGAAATACAGCCTGTGTTAAACTAAACTATATTGCTTGAGGTAAAAAGAGATGCTAAAATGCTGTCTGTCCTATCTAAATAGGGGATGGAGGTGGACCTTTGAGAAGAAACAGGGATCTGAAATATTTCTGGACACTTTTGACAAAGGTGGTTAAATATCAAGCAATACTTTCTAAAAGGCACATATTAATGAATCTCTCTCTTTAAATGCTTTGAGATAATTAATTATACTTTAAGCTTCATGGTTAGCATTACTAAAAGCTGGCATATACTAGATTAAGAATCACATTTATTTAGGGGCATCTGGGTGGCTCAGTTGGTTAAGGTTCAACTTTCAGCTTTGGCTCAGGTCATGATCTTATGGTCATGGGATCAAGTCCTGTATTGGGCTCTGTGCTCAACGTGGAGTCTTCTTGAGATTTTCTCTCCCTCTCTCTCTGCCCTTCCCTCTTGGTTCCTCTCTCTCTCTGATATAAATAAACAAATATTTTTAAAAATCACATTTATTTAAATTTTGACAGGGGATTACTGTACTTAATATATATCCATGGCTTCAGGTATATAACCAGAAATACCTTTCTCCTAAAAACTTGTTTCTTGATACTGCTTTCTGGGCCTAATATGCTTACCTGTAAGACTTTTTATTCCTTATTACACTATGAAGACATGAGTAAATTGAAGAATGACACTGTGGAACCATGACAAGCCTCTCAACCAGCCCCTGCTGACATGAATGATGAGGGCCATTACGGGGAACTTGGAGGTGAGAGAGAGAAACCTTAAGGGTTTGATATTTAGTGAGATGTTTAGAAGTTTGGATGTCAGTCTTTATTAGAGCTCTTAAACTTTTTCAAACATATCAAGGACAAAGATTTCTGATAAAAACAATCTACAATATTATTGTGGCCTTTAACTTTGCCCTTTTAAAGTGAATAAAAAAGTGAATTATTTTTCGGTGCGGACCTGGTACCACTTTTGTGAAGCGGTAGCTGAGGAGACTCCGGCGCTCGCCATGGCTGACGAAAAGCCCAAGGAAGGAGTCAAGACTGAGAACAACGATCACATTAATTTGAAGGTGGCGGGGCAGGATGGTTCTGTGGTGCAGTTTAAGATTAAGAGGCATACACCACTTAGTAAACTAATGAAAGCCTATTGTGAACGACAGGGTTTGTCAATGAGGCAGATCAGATTCCGATTTGATGGGCAGCCAATCAGTGAAACAGACACACCTGCACAGTTGGAAATGGAGGATGAAGATACAATTGATGTGTTCCAGCAGCAGACAGGAGGAGTCTACTAAAAAGGAAACCTGCTACTTTACTCCAGAACTCTGTTCCTCCAGACCAAGAAGACATTCTCAATTAGAAAGCCGCAATTTGGTTCCATCACATCCTGACTACTACAGTATAGTTTTCTCTATTCTTTCATTTTCCCCTTCCCCATTCCTTTATTGTACATAAAGTAACTGTGTATGTGCACAAGCATATTGCATTTTTTTAAAACTAAATGGCCAATGGTATGTTTTGATCGACATCGAATGGAGATGGGATGGGAGAAAATACTACTTCTGTGAAAATACCCCCTCTCTCCATTAGTGGCATGCTCAGTCAGCTCTTATCTTTATACTCCAGTAAGTTATTTTGCTCTCACTGTTTAACAAAAAAAGAACAACATAAAAATCCTTGCATACCTTGTTCAATTGGAGAATTTTAATGGTTTTCATTTATCATTGTAAAACCAAGGACAATTTTATAACTTTTTTGTACGTAGCTGTTACATGTAGGGCAACCTGTCTTTAAGTAGGGATAAATTGCTCTAAAAGAAATGAATCCTAGATAGTTTTCTCTTCAAGTCAAGCATCTTGTTGTTTAAATAAACTTCTTGTTTACAATGAAAAAAAAAATAATTTTAAGTAAAATTTAATATTCAAAGACTAGACAAACTAAAACTCAAGAATATCGCTTTAGGTTTTTTTAGCTTTAATTTTTGATAGTTCATTCTTTTGTAGGTAGTTAAAAAACATTTAAGTTGGTGTAATCAACAACATATGTACATACATATTACACTAGAAATATAAGTAAAAATCAACCCACACGAAATTTCATGGACTATATAAGTGATCTTCATAATTAAAATTGAATCCCACAAATATTCATCCAATGGAAAACATTAACCAGAGCAGACCAAAGTTTATGCAATCTCAGCTTATCAAATCTACTTCTAGTAATGCTAAAAGTTGCTTCTAGTATTGTCAAAATTAATTATGACTCTTGAATCACTTAAGTATGTGTCAGGGAGCAGTCTATCTATTTTGTATGATTATTTCCACCATTTCTTTGACAAAGAAGCTGCCTCTGCATACATTTTTTCTGAGAGTGATATTTTCCCCTAAGAATTATATATTTAGAGGTTATCTTATATATATTGCTATCCTTTAAAAAGTTGCGAGCAACTAACTAGTTTGGGCTATGACTACAATATGATAGGTGCATGGGGGTGAAGAGGGGCAGATTCCAGAAATATGTGTATTCTCAGGACTAAAGGACCAATTGCATGTAAATGTCTAAAAATGGGGGTGTAGTCAAGAATGACTGAATTATCTGGTTTAGATAATCAGTGGAGGGTGACAAAATTTATGTGGAAAGAAATTCAGGACGATGAACAAGTCTCAGAGGAAACATACCAAAGTTTGATTGGAATGTGAATTTGAAACATCAAGAAATCACCAAAGTAGAGATGTGCAAAATCTGAACGGACACTTGAAAGTAAAGACCAAATGAAGATAAGGGGTGAAGCCATAGATTAGGACTCTAAAATCAGAAACAATAATGGAGTACTTAGAAACAACCAACATATGGGGGCCGGGGTGGCTCAGTTGGTTAAGCAACTGCCTTCCATTCAGGCAGAAACCTGAACCCAGGGTCCTGGAATCAAGCCCTGCATCTAGCTCCCTGCTGGGTGGGGAGCCTGCTTCTCCCTCTCCATCTGCTGCTCTGCCTGCTTGTGCTCTCTCGCTCTCTCTGTCAAATAAATAAATAAAATATTTAAAAGAAAAAAAAAAGAAATAACCAACATAGGTCCTGTTGAAATCATGGAAGTACAAAAAAAAAAAAAAAGCCAAGAAGAAAAATCATTAAGTGGGAAAAGAATTATTTTGAGAGTTGAACTCTGATTCCAATGGAAGATGCAGATGAATGAAGAAGAGAAGAAACCCAAGTTGTCAAAAGTATAGTAAGAGCAAGAATAGTCTGGACATGTATTCCACCAAGGGGATCCTCCTGGAATATAGGAACCGGGCTTATCTGTTGCATCCTGGGGATCTGTCACTTTAAAGGCATTTCTAAAATATGAATAGAGGGGTGGATTATTGAAGAAAAAATCAAGATTCTGATGATTTAACGATGTCAAATAATATACAGAATCAAAATACCTCTCTATACCTTAAAAATGAGAAGTCTTTGAGAGAAGAGCTTCCCTTGATTGGTGAGAACAGAAGCCAGCTTGCTGTTATTAAATTCTCTAGACAGCATTTGTGAATTAGAAAAAAAATTCTGCACTGTTTTTATCTACCATTAACAAAGATACATATGATGTAACAGATCTTCAGTGCACACAGTCTACTGCTATTGCTTAAGGTAATTAAAATAGTGATTTCTATTTTGCCTTCAGGTTTAGGAGATCAATTTATGGATAGAGTAAGAAAGATACAATGAGTCTCTAGGTATTTCCTCCCTGATTATTTTTTTCCCCTGCCAGGCTTAGAGTTGAAGCAGGGCCTCCATCTCAACCCATCTTCAAACCAAGCTTTCCATGGGAGTAAAGATAAATCCACTCCCACCTGAATGTAATTATCTGCATTGCCTATGTGTACATCAGACTGTGTGAGATAATTGAGGCATGGTGGGAAAAGGAATAGGTTTAGAAACAAAGAATTAGGTCCTAGCCTGGGAACCTTTGGGCAGGAAATGTCACCCATTTTATTTTCATTGTTTTTAATCTATATAATGAGAGGATTGGGCTAGGCTACTCTAAATTTCCTATAAACATTTATATTCTAGGATTCTATGGAAAATAGCAAATTACTTTTTACTGTTGTTCATGTAACTATATTCATGATGTAGTTCTAGGATCCTGGGTATAAAAACATCTGGGGGCCATAATATGCATAGGGAATATTTATTTTTCTAACTTGAAAAAAGTTTGGTAACAATGTTTCAAATCTTTTGAGAAGTCAAAGCCATCCTAAAGATTCCATATATTTTCATGATATTTTAAGAAGATGTATATATATTTTCTCAAAATATCTGTATATACTCCTGAATGGATCATCAACTATATAGACACTTCTTTATTTCTTCATCTGTCAGATTATGGAATGAGGAGAGCGAAATGTGAAGAAGCACCCAAGGGGATAGATGACTTCAATTGTCTCCTTTCTACTTAATGACTTTTGCTTCTATTATGTCAACCATTTTTTCCCTCTACATTGTCATTAAATTCTCCTTAAAACTTTTAGCTATTTTGACCTTTTAGACCATGTGGGTGAAATTACCAAAACTGTGCCCTGATAACCCAAAGCATAAGGCTACCTCACTGACTCTCTCACTGAAAATAATGCATATCAGCATTGGAAGAATAAAATGTTCCTTAAATGGGGGAACATTGCCTTTGTGCCAATTGCCTTGGTCTTTTAAGGATTAACATTTAAGGGGAAGGAAATGTTTTAAGTGAGAACCCTGAACAGGTTTTATTGTAATTAGTTTCTATATTCAGATTAATTCTTGGGTTCATTGTCAACTACAGAAATGCCCAGACTAGATAAGGTAATCCATCCCTCAGGGGAAAGAATTAATTCAAAGTGTCATGGATATGAACACAGAAAACACATGGAGAAAAATATTCAGTGTGATGGGGGAAGGGTGAGAGAGAGAAAGGGGTTTATCTTTAGTCTCTTTTATTTTGATCCTGATATGCCTTTGCATTATTTACCTACATGTTTGAGAGACTATTTTTTGTTTTTTTGTTTGTTTATTTTAAAATCATTGTTCTTCAGCCATTTTGATTAGTGTAAGTCACTTGGGAAAGCAAGTCTCTGTGATAGAGGGGGAGGGAATTTATCTTTTATCCTCTTTTATTCTAATCTTGGAATAGTTTTATATTTTTATCTATATATTTGGGAGTCCTTTTTTTTTTCTTTTTAAACATCTATTCTTTACCCATTTTGAGCAAATGTAGAACATGTGGGGGAAAGATGAGAAGGGTGGAGGGAAGGAAAGTGTCTATACTGTTTTAACCCTGGAATATCCTTAATATTTTTGCTTCTATGTCTGGAAGGCTATTATTTTTTAATCACCCCCCCACCTTTTATTTTGCCATTTGATCAAATGAAAAACATTGCTTTTTTGATTTGTGCTTCTTTTGAGCCAGAAATAATTAAAAAGCAATTCCATTCCTTAGAGAAATAGAGTCTGTTTTTACAGCACATCCTATGCCCTAAAACAAGTGAAATAATGTGCTACGACCAGAGACAATTTGAGTGGTACTTAGAAAGATGTTCATCTTCACAATCTATTATTTCTTTTCAAGCAACTATCTTTTCACCACACACATCCTGACAGCCTAATGAGTATGATTTTTTTTTACGCTGTTTTCTTCTTTCTGCTTAGTCTAAAGAACCAATGAGTTCTGTACCAAGACGGCTATCTGATTGAGAAGTCACTGCCCTCGCTCTTATTTGGATGAGAGTTTGAAAAAATTGAGCTTGTTTGTTTTACTACTTCTGCATCTTCTACTTGTGTTGACTTTGAGATTTGCAGTATGAGATTTGTTCTCAGCATGGGTTCAGAATCTTTAGCAGAGCAGTTGGGAGTTGTCTGGTACCATACAGAAATCACTAGTTCTTTCGAACAAAGCACTTGTCTCTAACAGTACAGATTGAGCTCACATGTCTTGACAGTAACCTTTAATTGTCTTAAGTACTGGTAGAAGCACTGGAAATATTACTTAGAACTGAACAAAATAACTAGAAATCTTAGACATTTTTCCCTGGTTTATAACATCTTTAAAATCATTATTCCCAGTGTGTATTTGTCACCAGTATATACTCCCTTCAGAGACTTGTGTGTATGTGTGTCTTGGAAAGGACCAAAACAGGCCCTCTGAGTCTTTCTTAGAGTCAAATTTGCATATTTGGAATTCATTATCTTGTTTGCTACAGGTTTCCAAATTCAGATTTACTTAATTGGAAATTAATTGGAATGACAGCCTCTGGATCAGACCCTTTTCTCCATACTAAATGAAAATATGGCTTGTGTTTGCACTTTACTTAAGTTTATTTTTTATATTTAATGTGTCTGTAGCTGCAGCTCCTTCTCATCATTCAATTGGCTTTTTTTGTTGTTTTTTGTTTTGTTTTGTTTTTTAAAAAACTTAACAGAACCTGATAATTTGGGTGAAATTATAGGTGATAAATAGTGATATGAGAATGGTTAAATTGCAGACTCTAGAGGAGTTCTTCCCTTTCCTATTAGACTTACCATAAACGCCATAATTTTATATATATTATCCCAATACTATGCCCTAAGATGCACACCACTAATAGCCAGGTGGCTTTTAAATTTGCTCTTTTGACAGGGTTATGATGATAGAACAAAAAAATTTTGCATGAGGAAAAAATTCAGAAAACTTTTCAAAAAAATTATTTTAAAATGGTCTTTCAAACAATGAATCTTGGAACACTGAAAAAATAAAACAAAATAAAATAAAATAAAATAAAATAAAATAAAGTCTTTCTTTCATTTTAATAGGAACTAATTCCTTAGCTTTGAAAGTAAGATTTCTTTAGACAAAATCTTTTGTCACTAAAGTGTTCTGAGATATACCTTGATGTTTAAAAGAAAAAAAATTGGCTCAAACAGCTTTCGTCTTCTAGGATCTACTTTTTAGACCTCCTATCCCTTGTAGTGATGAAGTGCATGTACCAGGCCTCTAGAAATTAGTATGTTGAACTAAACCAACTTGGTGGAAGTAACTATCTATAGGGTTTGCTTCAAAATAAAGTCATTGTTTAGAATAGAAAAATTATAAGCCTACTTAGGCATGTTGTAAAGCAGTTTGAAAAGTAACTCAGAGCAAGGTTTGTGGATGCAAATGTATGGCTCAGGTCACATTCTGCTTTAAAATGTTGTGGGTATTAAGGAGGACATGTGTTGTGATGAGCACTGGGTATGATACACAACTAATGAATCGTTGATGACTACATCAAAAACTAATGATGTACTATATGTTGGCTAACTGAACATAATAATAAAATAATGTGACAAATAGAGATGAATTTTTTTTTAAGATTTAATTAATTTATTTATGTGAGAGAGTGTGCACAAGCAGGGGGAGTGGCAGGCAGAGGGAGAAGTAGGCTCTCCCTTGAGCAGGGAGCCCAACATGGGGCTTGATCCCAGGACACTGGCATCATGACCTGAGCCGAAGGCAGATGCTTAACCGACTGGGCCACCCAACGCTCCCCAAGGTGATTTTTTTTTTTTTTTAAGTAAAACTGCTTCTCACTTAGTCCTGCACCTGTATGTGCACAAACATGTTTGGATAAATCTCAAAATAAATTCTCTAAAATCCTGCTCATCCTTTCAGTATATCGATGCTGTTAAACAGTGATCTTTATAAAAATTCGGTTGATGATTTTATAGTCAGATTATGCCTCCTGATTGTATTCCCAATAAATAATGTATATAGAACTCTGTATAGACTATGAAACCACCTTTTAAGTTTAAAAATGGGTATCAAAAATTATTAATTCCATTCTTGGCAAATGTATTGTTGACTTCCCCTGTAACCTCATTTTACTTAATGTACTTAGAATTAACTTAATTACTTTGGTTTGCCTATGGAAATAAAAGCACTTGCATACTTCATGGGGGTGCCATGTAATTAATGTATTGAAATGTGGATTAAATAATATTGGAGTGGTTCTAGTAACTGAAGTATTTATATAATGGTTACTTTGCCCTGTATGTATGCACAAATACAATCTCAGGGGGTGCATCAGCACTCATTAGGGGCTGTTTAGAAGCTCTCTTTGGTACCCAAAGAGAACTCATGAGAGGAATTGAGTATCCTGGGTTGACATCTCTAGCAGATGTGCACTGACTGTGAACCACTGAACTCTTAATAGCTGGTAAAATTCAGAAGTGTCTCAACTGCATCTTGTAGATGACTTTAGTAGATTATAATCAAACAACACACGGTGTTGAGTGGACTTTCTACCATATAAAATGTATATTGGAGGAAAAATGGTTTATTTTGCAATGTTATTCTAATTAAATAAGTACTAATGACAGCAATGCAAAGACAATAATGTAACACTTTACTAGCTTCAAAGTCTGTTTAACACATTTATAACAGGAATTGGTAGACGAAGATTGTATCAGTTGTGGAGAACAAAAGAAACCTCTACTTTGAGAAAGAAACCTCAGGAATGCTTTTAAGGTACTCTTTGTTCTTTGGAAAAGAAAGAGAGATTAACACATTTCCTGCTAAATGCAACTGCTTTCTTTTAAAAATAATAATAAGGAAAGCAATAAACAATCATTGCAGTGTTATTTGATACAACTGAATAATTGTATGCAATAGTTAAAAACTCCTTGGCAGTGTAGAAAAATCATTGGTTTGGAGAGAGATACTTAAATTTCAGATTCAGCTCAATTTTCTCCCTCTGTGACTACATAAACAAGAAATTTAACTTGTTTGCACTATTTTTTCCTTAACCATTAAATGGAGGTGATAATATCACAAAAACAGGGCTATTCTAAGAGTTAATAAAATGTTCGAAAAATTTTGCATAAGCCATAATACATATTTAATATATGCTCATTTTGTTATTAAAAACTCAAGCCACATTGGAATCCTGCACATTCGTATGATGGAAATTCCATTTATTACTTAGAAATATGCTTCAGAATATTATTTTCTTATGTTTGGAATCATATGATATTATAGATAAAAGCAGAAACTCTGGTCATTGGGTATCTTCGTTTTACAAATGAGGCTAACTCATTTGCTTTAGATCACCTGGGTATTTAGTGACCAAGCAAGACTGGAATGAACATCTCTTAACTTCCTGTCCAATGTTAATTTTCTGCAGCTGACATTCAAGAAGTAGTGGTTATTCTGTGAGTTCTCTGAAGGAGTTTTGTCTTCAGATTTTGATAAGTCCTGACTAAGTTATTTGCAAAAATAACAAAGCTAAAAGCATGAAATATGATTTTAAAATACCATATTTAAGTAGAAAGCCAATATTAGATCTAAATTATATAAACTAATTAAAATTAAAAGCCATGAAGTTGTTACTAAATTCTGACTTCCAAACATTTGTGGTTTTTATATATTTCTATTTTGAAAAGAAGCATTGTTTTTTCTAATTTCACCTTTAGAATGTCCTGACAAAGGTAGTAAAATTACATCTTACAGTATGCAAAAATTTCTAACTTGAAAAATTTTCTGTTTTGGACAGAACTTCTTTTTCTTGTTTTCAAGACCGACTCACTGTGAAGACTCATTTTTCTTTTAAGGAGTGTGCATCCATGTCCTGGGCAGGGTAAGAAACTATCAATGGCGCAATACCCAGCAATGTAAAGTATGAAAGACAAGGGCCAAATTCAGAAGAAAATCAACAAAGAGTCTTCTAATCTGGTGTCTTGAAGAGTCATGTCACTGAATGCACAGCTGAATGCGTGGGTTAGAAAGAGAAACATTCTGAAATCCCTATAAACAAAGAAAATACATTTCTTGACTGTACAACTTCTTAGAGTCTTAGACCTCCTATTTGTCCTCATTGTGGTCTCAAGTCACATGTTGTCCTCTCCCGGAGACCACTCTAAAGTAGCCACAACATTCTCATTCTCTAATGTTATTATTCCCAAGTATATTTTCTTCATAGCAATTGCCATTATTATTTATATTTATTGACATTTTTAATTGACATATTTATATGTTATTGATGTTGATGTATATGTTATTGATGTACTTAATTTCTTTCTGTTCATCTTAGGTTGTGGGATGCACAGTGATATATAGTAGTCACTCAATAAATAATTGAGAATCATGTCCATGCTTTGTTTTGGATCATAAAGAAAATGTATCTGTGAAGTGACGTAATTGAATTTATCTTTGAGTATTATATGGATGGAAGGTAATTGACACCAAAATTTTTAAAATCTTAATTTGTAAGAGGATTACAAGTAGTAAGTAGTCAAATTAATGTGTAGATTCCAGAATGTTTATGAAAACATTTATCTTCTTGTTTTGCAAGTCTAACCTAAGCAGGTATAACAAAAGTGATTATCTAAAATCATCCAACTTGTTTTTTTAAAGCATGAAAATATACCTACAGATCAAATATTCTTATAAACGAATCAGCTCCATCCTGTCCACACACTGCCTACACAGGCATATTTTACACAATTACAAGTTACTAGGGAAAGTATGTGGATGTACCAGTTCAAGTATATAACACTCATAGGAAAATATTCTAAAATTAATTCTGCTTTAATAGACACTTGTTCATTAAATCAGCAAAGATGAGTTTAGGGTTTTCTATATCCAGGCCTTGTATTCCTTATTTTGAATGTCACAGTGACTGACACAGTCTGCCTTCAAGAGACTTAAAACAGTGAACAATGTAGATAAATGAAATAGTGTGTTAATGCCTCTGAGTATAATGAATGTGACTGACTGAATTAAAGGGATAAACAGGTAAGTTAGAAGTCCTAGCTAAAGAGTTTAATATGCTTCTTTCAAAAATTGATAGATAAGGCCGACAAAGTACAAATTAAGAGACATCTGAATAACCTGATTTTAAAACCCTATATTCAGAATACCAAGAACACAAACTCCTTTCAAGCATTAACAAAATTTTTTCATATGCTAGGGCAAAAATAACCCTCAATACATTTTGAAAAATCAACACCATATTATGTTCTTCTCACTAAAACTCAGTGAAATTGAAAACAAATAACCAAAGGAAATTTGAAAAAATCCTATCTCTGGAAATTAGACAATATAGTATTAAGTAACTATGTTGGTTAAAAAGGAAGCCATAAGAAAAAATATGAACTACTTAGAAAAGAATGATCTTTAAGAGAGTATACATCAAATACTGTGAGACATAGAGGGGTATTTAAAAGGAAATTTACAAGGGCACCTGGGTGATTCAGCTGATTAAGCATCTGCCTTTGGCTCAGTTCATGATCCCGGGGTCCTGGGATTGAGTCTTGCATGGGGCTCCTTGCTCCATGGGGAGTCTTCTTCTCCCTTTCCCTCTGCTGTTCCCCCTGCTTGTGCCCTCTCACTCTCTCTCTCTGTCAAATAAATAAATCAAATCTTTTAGAAAAGTAAAAAATAAAAGGAAACCTATAGTTTAAATATGTTCGTCAGTAAATTAGAGATTGATCTGTATTCTTTCCCATCTCAGGGAATGGCACTTCCACTTTTACATTTGCTTGGTCCACTGCTTGTATTCTCATTCTTTTGTTGTATCAAGTCCATAGCACTTCTTTTCCCCTCATTCTCTCCATTCAGTCATTCATCAAATCCTTATAGTTTTGCTCCCACCCTAGTCTGAGCCATTGTCCTCACCCTTATGTATGATTTCCGTAGCCACCTACCTAGTATTCCTTCTTGTTTTCTTTCAGTCCAGTTGCACTATGTCATGCAAATAATTTTGTTTAAATTTAGGATCATATCAGTCTTGCTTAATATTCTTGAGTGGTTTCCACCCATCTTAAGTAAAAAAAAAAAAAATTGGCCATGACCTTAAGCTTCCACACACCTTTTCAACATCTTCTTACTTTCCCAACTTCTAACTCCTACTTCTATCCTCTCTTCTTCCCATGTAGACTACACTGGCCTTCTTGCTGTTCCTACTTGTTGGACACACATTTGCTTTGGACCTCAGCCCTCAGCACTTGCTCTTCTCTCTTCTTGTTCTTCTCTTCCTCCAAAAATTCAAATTGTCTCTTCCTTCACTTCCTTCAGGTGTTTACTTTAATGTTAAAATTTCAGAGAGTCTTCCTCTAAACAACTCTGAAGTTTCACAAACATACCTGAGACTATGTATTCCTCTTCCCTGCTTTATTTTTTCTTTCTGGCATTTATCACTATCTAACATAAGCTACGCTAGCTTACTTATTTCTTTGATACCTATGTCCTCCACTAAACTATAAGCTCCATGAAGGCAGAGATTTTTTTGTGTATTTTGTTCTCTGTTGGCTTTCCAGTGCATAGAACAGTGCCCAGCACTCAACAAATATTTGTTAAACAAAAGATGAGTAAATTTGGCAAAGATAGAGTCTCCAGTTCAGAGGGAATTTAAGGTGTTCTAAAGGGAATTATCTCCATTGGATGGTTAATTTAACTTGAACCTTTAGAATTGCACCACAAGAGAGCTTTTGTCAAGATCCACTCAGAAATAAAGATACATCAATAAGGAAATGGTTTGGTTGAATTTGATGTATGAGGCCAGAAATAAGGAACCCTGAAAGTGTCATGTTAAAATCTGAGCTTCTATTATGTTATTCAAAAAGTTCAAAACATACATAAGATTAACCACAAATATTCCATCTCTGCATTTTCAAATACTTCGATCCACAGTGTTGTTTATTACTTGAGTTTTTCAAACCAATAAAAGTTTGTCTTAAAAAAATTTAGTTTGATAAGATCCTGGGTAGACTTTTTAATGTTCATTCCATTGTTTTACTAACCTTGCCAGATTTTTTATTATTTTCATTGTAATTTTCCTATTTGTGTTTGCTATCCAAATAATCTTTAATAAAATCTAGTACTAGAAAAGTAAGATATATTTGCTAGAATACAAAGTAGATAAAACTTGTTTTAATTTGTCAGTAATCCACAGATATTCATTACAAAAAGATTGCCTTTCCCTTCAAGTACCAGAAAGTTTTAAGTTATCTTCATTTAGAAAAGTATTGTTTGGCCATTAGAAAGACTCCTGTCTTATCACTATCCTCTCCTCTACTACAAATAGACATTGCACATAAAAGTAAGGCCTTTTGTTATTTATATTTGCTAACTATAAATTAAGAGACTTATTAGACACTCCATACATTGTATTTTTGATATGCATAAAACTTAAATTTTTATTTAGTAACTGTTGAGGATCTCCTCAGACTTCTGATAGTAAAAATAAATAGTACTAAATATTGGAGACTTCTTGCGTTGTTAAACTTCTAATTATCTCTGTGAACATTCATGTATCTATTTGGCAAAGAGGGGAGGTAAAAACGTAAAACATGTCTAGGATTGATAGGCTTAGGCTAGAACACTCGTATTTTATAACTTTATGAAACAGGGAAACTTGGGACAAGCACGTACATGATTTTTTTTTTTCAAGGTCAATAAAGAATTGTGATGAGAATCTTAGATCATCCTACGCTAAGGAAGACCAGATTTTACATAGCATTAAAAAGAAGAGCAAATCAATGAATAGATAATTACCTTCTCATATAATAGACAGCTTGTAGTGATATATTTCAGTGTATGGATAAAAACTGTGAAATGATAATGAAACTAAAACTTTTGCATTTTTAAAAAATTATTGAGACTCCCATTAGGCCCAGTTAAGAAAAATAGACCAAAAATGTTTTTGGGTTTACCAAGACCTACACTGACTTAAAGTTGAAAATTCTTTTGGATGTTTTTTACCTTGTGAACTATTTTGAAAACCTGTTAGTATTCAAAACTATCATTTGAATGGCAGGGATTCAATAAGACCAATAATACAACAGAAGAAATGGCAGAGAAGAAACTCTGTATATCCTGTGACATCCTTAAAGTATGTGATGGAGAGGGGCACCTGGGTGACTCAGTGGGTTAAGCGGTTAAGCATCTGCCTTTGGCTCAGGTCATGATCGCAGGATCTTGGGCAGGGTCAAGCCCTGCATCAGACTCCCTGGTTGACGTGGAGCCTGTTTCTCTCTCCGCCACTCCTTCCTGCTCTTCTCTTTCTGGCTCTCAATCTCTCTCTCTCTCTCTCTCTCTCTCTCTCTCTCTCTCTCTCTCTCAAATAAATAAAATCTTTTTAAAAATATGTGATGGAGAAATTAGAAGCATTTGTTTGGTTTCTCTCTTAGTATAAGGCAATGCAAAACAAAACAAAGGTCATTGTTAATATTACTGTAATCACTTAGCAATTTATAGTTTACAAAGCATTTTTACAAAGCTTTCTTCCACGTAATCTTCACACCCAACTTTGTTGTAAAGATTAAATCTATTTTCCAGAGAGTAAAACATAGATGTAGAGTTGGAACAAAAAATGCTAAGTCACACATCAAGTAATGAGTGGAGCCTCATGCCCACCAATAATTCCCCCAGTTTCTCAATTAACTGATTGAAATCCTAATCATATTAGTATCCCCTCTGAGCCAGATTCTGAGCCAGGTGTGGGTATATAGTGTGAAAAGACAGCCATGGTTTACATTACAAGACTTAGAGGTCAGCAGCCAGATTTCCTATTTTTCCTCTATATCATTCCTTCTTATACTGATTACATTGAATCTCTCATATTAGAAAACCATTTTAGTCATGAAAAATAGAGTGATCTTCTTTAATAAGCAAAAGATATTAAATTTTTATGACAAAGGATATACTTCAAAAATTCCATTCATCAACTATGTCTATGAGTTGGGCATTCACCTGGGTGCTGGGGAGAAAGGGATGAATAAAACAAGAGCTCTTTGTTAGACACTAATGGGAAACACAGAATAATTTGAATGCCAAAAGAAAATACAAGAAAATACTTTCCTACGGGAGGGTGGGGAACTTTGAGTTTCTCATGTTTACATCCTTGGTTCTTAGCAAAGTGCCACATGGTAATATTTTAAAAAGGATTTGTGGAAATAAAGTAGCAGTAACTTTTGATTAAGGGAGCTAGGGAAGATCTTAGGGAAAAGGTGGCATTTAAACAGCATTTAAAAAAATAAAAGATTAAAATATCATCTGATCTATATTTAGAACTAAGAGAATAAAAGTCAACAAACTAGAGGTAGTTGGTTTCTTTAATTTTCAAAGTAAGATGTTTCAAATTCCTAAATTACCCATAATCTAATAAACAATACAGGGCTGATGTTGTCACCTGAAAGCAATAAGGAAATGTCTGTAAACCTTAGAAAGTTGATTGACATATAATATGAAGTTTAATCCCATTATCCAGCAGGTGTGAAGTTTTGTATTTTTTAGACTGCACCAATTCTTTTGGTTAAATTCAAAGGCCATAGAGACTTTTAAGTGTATTTTCTAATTTTTAGATTTTCTCAATGTAGTGTCAAAATAGAAACAACTTTAAAATTTCTGTTTTCAACCTTTTTTTCATCTACCTTTAAGAAACCCCTGCTCATTGAGATATACCATTTTGCTTGTGAGATCAAAGACTCTAAAACAATTTTAATGTCTTATATTCTTAGAAATTTCATAGCAAACATTTTTGTATTGATTCTTAAATACAGAAGATATTAGCAATTATAAATTTCAGCACAACAGAAAGCTGATTAGAAGTAGCTCAACTTCAGTTCTTCAGGAGGATTTTTAAAACTGAAAAAAAGTCTTTTAATTTGTTGTCTTTCTTACAGTACTTAACTTTGAATACTATCAGTCCTAAAGCAGTTTGGCTTTATTCCATTTATGATTATAGCAAAAGGTTAGTTATTTTTCCTAAGTTGTTTTGTCCATTTTTTTGCTCAGAACTATTAATGAAATGGGGTGATAAAACTGTTCAATTTCAACAAAGATAATCTAGCAGTTTAAGATGAAGAAGCTAAGAAATAACTTGGGCAGAAACAGCTATAAATTTGTCATAAAATTGTGAACATTCAGAATCTGACATTCCAGAGAGGTCTTGGTTGGTGTACACAGAATAAAGGAGTCATCCAAGTATAAGCTCACTTGTTTTCAGATCAAGGTGTAATGGCATTTTCTGCTGCCATCAGTAGTTTTCAAAATCTTTATTGATAAACTTGATCAGTGACCTGCAAAATTCATTGAAAAAAAAAAACTTGGCATGAAACAATCCCCCAAAACAAACAAGCAAACAAAAACCCTACAAAAAGCCATAAAACAACAGCACTCACTCACTTTTATTTCTCTCAATCATTTTGCTGTTTGTATTTTACTACTCCTACCACAGCTCTGTATACAGGTAAAAAAGAGAAAATTCTATATTGGTTAGAAAATATATAATTTGTTTCCCAGTATTACGTTTTTGGATTCTTAATTGATATGATTCACCTTCTGGCTCTATGATCATGAAAACAAAAGACACTAAAATAAAAATGCGTAATTCAAAAATATTAGTGTACTTTGTTGTGTAGTACCTCTTAAACTCTTAAAATATATACCCGTATTGGATTATCTATATTACTACTGCAATAATTTGGTCTACATCCTTGTATTCTTAGTTCCAATGAGCTTCTTCTAGACATGACAAACAGAAAAGACAACATTTATGACCTCTATAGTAGAATAAAAAGGTGCATTTAAAAAATTTCTTAAGAACTTAATTGGCAGGGGTGCCTGGGTGGCTCAGTTGCTTAAGCATCTGCATTTGGCTCAGGTCATGATCTCAGGGTCCTGGGATCAAGCCTTCCCATGGGACTCCCTGTTCAAAGGGAAGTCTGCTTCTCCCTCTCCCTCCCTCTGCTCGTGTGCTCTCTCTTTTTCTCAAATATATAAGTAAAACCTTTAAAAAAATAAAAGAACTTCGTTGGCAAATAGAAAATGTATTCTCATCCATGACTTAAACTAACAACTATATACTGTCCACAGACTTTTCTCCAGAACTAAACTGAGAGTTCTGTAGGACATAGACTAGGATTTAAATAATGTCTTTACTCCTAGTATCTAGTATAATTGTTAAGATGTGTTAATAAATGTTGGATGAATTAATAGTTCAAAGTAAGAATTATGGTTGTTTTCAAACATATATGCCTGTTTATCAGGCTTCCAAATAATATCCCCCCCCCCAAAAAAAATTCCTCCTGGTTTTTGGAAGGTTAGTTTGGCATATACATATAACTATCTCTTAAAACAAAAATCTCTCCCACAGTCTAAAACGTCATATAATGGTATTGACTTAGAAAGCTGCGGTGTTGAAGATGGTTATCAATAAATCAGCTGATAACCTGAGATTTTATTTCGTAGCATGTGTGGAAGAGAAGTTGAATTTAAATCCCCTTGGCTCAATAGCTAATTCCTGAGGCTATGTAATCTGGCTATTGGAAGTTGTTCTACAATAGGAAATCATAAAAGAAATCTAGCAGCTGCTTCTCAGAAGATCATTAATGAGCCAATTTGATCTTCTTTTCTGCATAATTGAAGGATTTTCTCAGATAATTCAGATCCAACTTCCTTACTATATAGCTATTTCTCTTCTAAATACCTCTGTCTGGTGTTGGTTTTAACCTGGGATATGATACTAGAGTAGAAGTAATACTGTTTGTAGAAATTTAACAGTAATTATTATACCCATTATTTATATATTTTAATCTATCATATTGAACTATGTGACATTAACATTTTCATAATTGGCAATTTTGTATGGTTCAAATTAATACAAAATTATGTGTGGATTTTTTAAAAGTTAGGAAATATATTTTTATTTATGGAGAATCATAAATCACATATGCTGCTTTTTTGAAGGTTTTTTGTATTTATTTGAGAGAGAGAGAGGGAGAGCACGCAGGGGGCAGGGAGGAGGGAGAGGGAGAGAGAGAAACCCAAGCAGACCCTGCACAGGCTTCATCTCACGACCCTGAGATTAGACCTGAGCTTAAACCAAGAGTTGATCACTTATCCCACTACGCCACCCAGGTGCCCCCATATATGTTTATTTTCAAGTTCACATGTTAATATATAATTTGAGAACTATTCTCAAAAAGATTCAGTACTGAATTTTATATTTCAAATGAAAAAAAATAGCCATTGATTTTATGACAACAAAGCACTGATGAAAACTTCAGAATATGAACTCTGGCTTAACTGTGTCTTCACATTCTTATTTTTAAGCTAAACTACATGGTTTTCTCATGTTATCGTGAGGCTGGGATGGCAGCAATGGCGGGGGAGGGAAACCTGAATGAACAGAAATTCAGGACACACAACCAAAACTTTATCACTGTAATTCTATTTCTATAAAGAATTGAATTTTGGAGTAAAATGTTCTGTGAACAAAGTGTTCTGCATCTTACAAAGCAGTAATAATATAGATATTTTGGGTGGATTGCTAGTTGTGAACTGTCTAAAAGCTCTACACTCATCTTTTCCAAAACCATTTAATCTTGCAATATTGTCAATTCTTAAGGAAAAAAATGGAGAATTCAGAACAGTGGGGGTTTTGAATTGGATCGACCTTATATTCCTGATATCATCATTTATCATTTTGTCACACTCTATGTCACTTTTGGTACAAGTAACTCCAATCTCTTGTAGGTCCTGAAAATTATTCTGTTGTATTGATCAGTTAATCCTATTAAAAGAGACATGAAACACTTACATGTACTTCTCTGGTAGATCATTAGTAAGACCAATCATCAAAGCAATTCTGTTCAATAGAAATATAATGTGAGACACATATGCAATTTAAAATTTTTCTGATAGTCCTTTTAAAAGAGAGAGGTATATTTAATTTTCACAATCTATTTTATTTAACTCAAAAGATGAAAAATATTATTATTTTAACATGTATCAGTAAATAAAGTAAATCCTCAGGCTCTTCACAATTTATGCTTTAATTCTGTGTTCCAAAGAAACTTTTGAGATGGACTCTGAAATTTGGTATTAGTCTAATTTTTATATGACACAAAATCTAATTCTTCTTTTGATTTTATTCAACCCTTTAAAGATATAAAAACTACTCTTAGATCATGAGTCATATAAAAGCAAATGGCAGGCTGGGTTTTGCTATCAGGCTTTAGTTTGTCAACCTCTGAATTGGCACATTAGTAAGTTCATAATTCAAAATGGAATTTGAAATCTATCTGGACTTAATTTAATACTAATCAATAAGAACTAGGTTAGTATAAAAATCCAAGTGATAGATAAACAGGAAAACTTCATGAATTATCACTTGACTTATGAAAGAATGAATAAGTGAATAAATTCCATCAAGATTTTGAAATTTTCCTGGAAAATCACAGTTTGTCCTCCTTGTAATTTTATCTGACTTATTTCTATTAAGGGGTCAGCTAAATGATCTTGGAGTCTGATATCTTTTTGCATAATTAGTCTGTGGTCTAGGATTTTGTTCTCAAGGAAGAGTACACTGTACTTAGTTCTATTAATTGTAGTCATTCATTCGGGAAATTGTAGGTGGAAATTTGCCTTCAAATATACTCATGTTTTGCATCAGATGAACTGATTCCAGAAAAACATAACTCTTGTTTGTGATTCTTTTTTTTTTTAAAGATTTTATTTATTTATTTGACACAGAGAGAGAGATTACAAGTAGGTAGAGAGGCAGACAGAGAGGAGGAAGCAGGCTCCCTGCTGAGCAGGGAGCCCGATGTGGGACTCGATCCCAGGACATTGAGATCATGACCTGAGCCCAAGGCAGAGGCTTTAACCCACTGAGCCACCCAGGCACCCTCTTGTTTGTGATTCTTAATGGAAAGAATTCAGTATTTTCAGTATTCATTAGGCTTAGGAATATACAAAAATATTTCCAGGTAGAGATAGCAAAGTTCTATGGGCCAGAAAAATTAAAAACTCTTTCATCCTTTCATGACTCCCATAATATAGAAAAAATTATCAATATAAAGGTTGTGTTACTATATAAATAAGCCTGTTTGCACCCCCTTATTTAGCTGTCCCTGTCAATTCTTAGTCCAAACAAATGGAAGAAGTTAAGCATTAAATCATGCTTTAATTTCAATTTTGAACTTTTAGAGCCAGATTTCTTTTTAAAGACTAAACTGCTTTAAAATAGTCATTAAAACATCATTTTTCTTTTTACCAACTATTTCTAGGGTTTAAAGGAGTCTAATAAAACCCCATAGATTAATTAGTCATGACCTGAAGTCATAATTTAAAATATTAGAATATTATGTTAATGTATTATTACATCAAAAACACATTTAACTGAAGTCTAAATGAAATGGATTATGCTCTATTATTAGAACTTTGGAATAATATCTTCAAAGTCAATGCACAATGTGCCATTTTAAAATACTTTAAATTCCATTTTATCTTATTCTTGGGAAATTGAACATATGATTCATTTCTGCCTACCTTACACTATGCAACAATTCACTTTTGTTTCATACTTGTTGGGGAAGAAATATTAAATCTTTATTCTTCTTTGTTTATTTTCATTATTCTCTGACTTTATGTTGGACTTAGTGTTGATCTTGATTCTTCCAGCTTTATATTATACTACAAAGTAATTTTTCAGTAAAGTTTCATTTTTTTTTCCAAAACTCATGCCACACACTGCTTGACTTTCCTGAGCTTCTTCATGTGCATGTGATGGAAATGCCCTACGCTTTATGCTCTTCTTCTTTCCTTTCGCCATAACTAAAAGGTAAAAGAGAAGATGAGTAAGTCACAACATGTGATTGTGAAATTGGTGGCTTTTGGTGTACAAAGAGAAAGAAGAGGAAACAAATCACACAGACCGATTCCTGAAGGCACTGTAGCTGCACACAGACATGCTTCATCTTGACTCATAGAAGTTCAGCAGTTTTATGCTGGAGATATTCTGCAAACCAGATGGAAGTGCTGTTAGTTATACGAAATAAGGATTCTTCCAAAAGACAACTTAGTCTTAAGTTAATAAACAGAAATGGCATTAACATCTTAGCTGGACTTGTACTAGGAGAGAAATAGTGCCACTTGAAACTAATTATTTTGCCAAAACTAGTGGGCATTAGAACTTTATAACTTGAGACAGGAAAAAATTTTGTGTGTAGTATAATTGAGCTAAAAAACCACTTTAACATTTGAGTGCTCTTTCTTCTTTTTCTCGCACTATTATCAAGTTACTTTAAGATCAACACTGCAGCTATCGTGGAACAGAAGATTGGCTAATTTTTAAACAAGAGAGAGCTTTCACTCTCAAGCAAAATGATGTAGTCTCTGGCAAGCCAATCCTCCCACTAATAAAAATGAGAAAAAAATGATGTAGTATAACCAGCTTATATCAAGGCTATCAGAGAGCTGTTGGAAGCACAGAGGACCAAAGGAATACATTTCCAGAGAGCATAGTATAGAGAAACTCTCAAAACAAAACAAAACAAAACAAACAACCGACTAAGAGTCTGCAACTATCTCTGTGAAATTTGACAGTTCTGGGTATAGGTCACTTCATTTCAGAAGAAGGCAGTATATCTACTATTATATGTATATATATATATGAAGAAAAAACAGACACATGATAGAAAAGCAATATTATTTTGATTCTGTGTTAGGTGTAGATAAGAGGGCCACTATCAAGGAGAAAGCAGAAGTGGTTTTGGTTTTCACATGGGACCAGAGGGGAGTGGTGGAAATTAGGGACACAAGGAACCTCACACATACTGCTGTTCTTAAGAAATACCCTGAATTCTGAAGATGCATGCATTAGGGCACCTCTAATACTAAAAAAAATATTTCTGAAATACGAGGTTTATATTTCCAGTCTATAATATTTATGTTTTCTCGCATTTTCAAAATAATTTGACATGACTTGTGTCACTTTATTGTTTTAAGATCAGATTGGGAATTATTTGTAAATCCATTTTTTTGGTTAATATATTTATTTTTTAATTTTTTTCATTTCCACTATTTTTTCAGATTTATTCATTCTTCACTTTTAAACCTCAGAAACTGAATATTCATTTACCTTCATGTATCATTATTCTTAAATCATTTTGAAATAAAATTAAAATATGAAGAATACATTTTAAATATAAATGAAGGTACTTAAATTTTTATTAAACATTTTAATGGTCTATTTTTAAAGTAAGCTGTTAAAGTTATTTATCTGTATATAAGTACAACCTTGCATTTTTCCTCAAAATTTTGATATACATTTTCTCCCAAATTCTACTTTACTTTTTTTTTTTTGATCAAATATTCAGATGTGAGAGTATGTTTTAGAGGATATTTATGCTGTGTGGTTGCTGGCAGTATTGGATAAAGGGAGTTTGCTCCAAGTATTCTGTAAGCATTGAAGTTTGATATATATATTTTATAACATTGTGTTTAAAGATTAATGCTTATAATATTTTCTCTTATATTCAATAATTTTTAATTTTTTAGCCTTGTACAATATAAATTTTTAGAAAATAATTCAGGAATTTTTGGAAAGAATAAAGCATCACGTATATCACTTCATTCAACTTTATTGTTCAGATTTTCTATATCTCTCGTAACTTAATGTAATAGATATATAGAAATATAATAATGTTTCTCTATCATGTTTCTGTGTTTTTCTTCATATATATACAATAGGAGATGTACCATCTTCTTCTGAAGTGGGTATGACTTATAAAATGAAGAAACTTCTAGAAAAATATTCAACTCGTGGCCACATTCATGTAGAAGCAAGAGTAAGTTATGTTTATTCTCCCAAACTTCTACTTTTCATAAGTCAGATTTTCTATATCATTCTATCAAAGTTATAATTTTTTCTCTTATGGTTAGATTCACAGTTTTTTTTAACTCTCTTCTCTTCAGGAATTTACTGAGTTCATCTTTTTCATGTTACTTAATCTTCTATACTATCTGTTCTACTTATGTAGTGCTGTCTTTCAAATTATCCAAAAACTGAATGTCTTAAAATACCAACAATCAGTATGCTCATGAATCTGCAATTTCGGTAGGGCCAGGTGGAACAATTTGTGTCTACTCCATGCTGGCTTCCCAAGAGATGGTTTTAAGAGCCAGGAACTGGAACGGTTGAAGGACTTGCCAAGCAACTTCTTTTCATGAAATCTTTGGGTTCCTCCAAGCAGTTTTTCCACATGGTCTCCATAGAATAGCAGCCCCAGGGCAGTAAGATCTGTTACATGGAAAGTGTTACAGGAAGGAGGAAATGGGAATCACCAACTTCTCAAGGTGAGGACCCAGAAATGGGCAGGGCGTCAATACCACTGCACTAGATTGGCCAGGCAGTGCAGAGAATGCCTAGATTCAAAAGAAGAGAAAAACAAACCTCACCTGTCAGTAGAGTGAATACTAAAGTATTTTTAATTTATCATCAGTCCAACTGTTTTTCAGATACATCATCACTGTCTATAATTTAGAAACAATTTTTCATCTCTAAAGAATTCTTCTCTAGCTTGGGTTATTTCCTTTTTGATGGTTTCCTTAAGACATTGTAGCATATTGCTTCCATCTCTTCTGGCTACAGAACAGTTTCATGGCATTGTGGTATCTTTCAAATATGCAAATATGTCCATGTCTAAAAAGATGTCAAATAAGAGTTTTCTTGCTGCAACAGAAGTGGCAGTTAGAGGCCAAAGCCAAGAAAGAAGTCCACATAAACAATAAAATGGTAAAAGAACTACTGGGGCCAAACATTTCTCTTGGGACTCATTGAGAATTAGTCGAACAGGTTATGCTATCCCTCAACCATTACACAACATGTTATGAACATTTTCTACAAGCATAAAGACCAGGAAAAGGAGAAAGCAAGTTAAAATTGCCATGTTCTCAGTAAGAAGGGAATGAGATATATAAGGGGGGTTTCCTATAATTATAGGCCAACCAAAATAGGATTTCAAATGAATAATTCATAGAAACCAGGGGTGACTAACAGAAAAACAAAGTTGTCCTTCTTCTCAACAACTGGATGTTAACTCACTCACTCTAGGAATGACTTTTGAATAGTCACAGGTATGATGAGAAGGAAAAAATAAATTTCATATTTGTACACCATTACCTTCAGACATTTTAATAAACCAATTATATATACTTCTAAATAATGAAAAACAAAATTGAAATTAAAAACAAGAATTGAGCTGGATTTAGTTGATAATAGATGTATACCTCCATTCAAAATTTTTACAAGTATATCTTCATGCTCAAATAAAAGGAAAAAATACTAGTGGGCATCATTTGAGGATTCAGCCATGCAAGAACATTATGAAAAGTATACATTTTGGTACTGTCTGTTTTCTTAATTTGTTTGTTTCTTAAGGTAACAGGGATCCAAATATTGTTTAATGAGAATTGTGTGGTTAAAGACTCTTTAAATTATGGGGTCATTTGGATTCTATTAATGTTTTACTCTTAATACCTAACAAAAACACTGTGTACTCCAAAGAAAGTGGAGAAATGACATTGTGTAAAATTGTCAATTGATGTGATATTTTTTGTATTTGATTTGGTACAAAATGGTTCCTTTGTCATCATACCTAGCAGAAATTCCACCCATTTTCTGATATATGGGTGATACTTTTCCTTAACTATCTTTACCAGTGTAGACATTTGTCCCCCACATTTTTACAGTTTGTAGATAATTTAATGGGAATTTTGAAGCAAGATTAAGGAATTTATCATAAGCCCATGAGTCTAATCTTCTACTTTTGATTTATGATTTGAATCCTGTCCATTTATCTTTAGGGAAAAATATATGAAAATGGAAAATACGTGAAATAATAGCCTGTTTGTTTTTTTCCCCAGAAAGACACTTTATGTCTTAGCTGGCCCTGAGGAAATCTCTTCCTAATCTATTTATCATTTATGGTAAAGTTCACTTCACTATACATTTTAAGCTTAAAACAAAAGTACAAAATTGTAGTTACTTTATTTATGTGGCATAGGTTTTAAGGTTAATAAAAATCTTCATATGTACAAAAAGAAAGAATCATCTGAAATGATTAACTAAAGTACAAATGAAGTCTTAACAATTTGTGAGAACTTGAGGAAATCTCCTGAGGTATAGCTAAATTCACATTTATTTTTTTAGAATACAGAAGGAGAACTCCACAGAAAGTTCTTTCTAACTTCATTAAGATTTTTGGTTACTATTAATTATTCCTCTCAATCATCATGATATCATAGATTACTGAAAGAACATGTCATGTCTCTTCTAGTTCCTCATTTTCCAAATCCCTGATTATCCATGTAACACCTTCCTTAATAGCTTTGAGAAAAGATAGTTGTGAAGGAAAAGCTATAGAATTGGAGAAAATTAAAACTCAGAGTTATGGTATGATAGAAGAAAATCCAGAAGAAAACAATGTTATCTTCAGAGCCCTGTTTTTGGTTGCCTCCCATCATTTTTCTTCTAATATATATCACTCTTCAACTTAAAAAAAGTAATTAATGCAAAGTGCACCTCAAAGTTGTTTGTTCTTTCTCATCATTTTGTTGCTAATGATACACACTGTGTGTGGAATTTAAATGGTCAGAAATCCAAACAAAATTTTTAGACATTTGTCCATTTTTTCCTTATTGAAATACACTAAATTCAAAACAGGAAACGAATCATCCATGTGATGGTTTTTAAGAACAGGACCATTTCAATATAGAATATTTATTTAGAATCTGCCCTTTACCGGGGATTTTATTTCCTTATTTAATGAATTGGTTAAGTCCTTTCTTATCATACCATTGTTTTAAATCCCCTCTTCTAGAAATGAAATTTTTAAAAGTTAAAGTCATAAAATGAAGTTAGGCTGCAATGACTTTCTCATATTATTTAATAAAAAGTAAGGTGCAAGCAACAATTTATCTGATTTATAACTGGCCATGACAATAGTAGTTGTTTACTTCCCCAAGGCACTGTTTCTGCTACTTCCAAAAGGGAGGATTTTCTTTAGATCTCCTCTGTACAATGCCACAGACCTGTCAGTTAAGTAGAACCATATGTTAAGTATTTCAGAATTTAAAAACAATACTTTTATCATTGACGATGGGAGAAAATAACTTCTCTTCTTTTCTTTTCCTCTTTTTCCTTTTCTTTATTTTCCTTCCTTCCCTTTTCTTTCTTTCTTTCTTTCTTTCTTTCTTTCTTTCTTTCTTTCTTTCTTTCTTTCTTTCTTTCTTCTTTCTTCTTTCTCCTTTTTCTTTTTTCTTTCTTTTTTTTCTTTTCTTCTTTCTTTTTCTTTTTTTGTTATTTTTTTTCTTACTGGGGGGGCGGGGGGTGGTGATCAATGAACATGTTCTTGAACAGAATAGATCCACTGCCACATAGTAGAACAAGCTTCAGAAGGGCCCAGAAGAAGAGTCAGTTATTAGTTGGACACCCAATTAAAGACTACACTTCTTAGTCTCCCTTTTATGTAGATATGGGCATATGACTAAGTTTTGAGCAATGAAAAATGAGCAATAATTAATGTGTAAAAATTTCATAGTCCTACCCTAAGCAGAAAGGCACGTGTCTCCTCTGCCTATTTTCCTCTTTCCTGTTGACTATAGTGTAGATAAGATGGTGGGAAAGGGAACAGTCATTTCATTCCAGGAAATAGACATTCAGGAGGTCAGAGAAATAAACCAAAAGAAGCCTAGTGTGAAAGAACAAGGTAAACATGGCCTTAAGTATTGGCTCTTATAATCTCATATAGTGTAAATATAAGACAAGTTACTGCTCATCTTTGAACTTCATTTTTCTCATTTGGAAAACATGGATAATATTATGAAATTGAAGTGAGGTTGTTATTATTGTGAGGATGATTATATTGTGAGGGTAAAATGAGATAATGTGTGCAAGCTACCCAGGACAGTGCACAGCTACAGGAAAATATTATTTCTATCCTCTATTCTTTCCTATTTAACTTTAAGCCCATGTTCTCCTTATTTTTTCCAATCATTTTTCAGTAGGCATATGAAGCAAGTTAATTATAAAAGTGTAATTGGCTGTCAAATCTATCCAGTGTGCCTTATATCTCCCATGTGGGTTTCTGTCAAAAAGTTTGATTCCAGTCCTTTTAACATTTTTTATAGATGTCAGACAATCTGAATTTTACCCACTTGGGTACTGGGCATTTTGTGTTCTATAAAAATTCTATAAAGATTCTTGAGCTTTGGGGCGCCTGGGTGGCTCAGTGGGTTAAAGCCTCTGCCTTCGGCTCAGGTCATGATCCCAGGGTCCTGGGATCGAGCCCCACATCGGGCTCTCTGCTCAGCAGGGAGCCTGCTTCCTCCTCTCTCTCTGCCTGCCTCTCTGCTTATTTGTAATCTTTCTCTCTGTGTCAAATAAATAAATAAAATCTTAAAAAAAAGGATTCTTGAGCTTTGTTCTTGGATGTGGTTAAGTAACAGAATTGGTTTGATAATTTCAAGTCTTGTTTTAAAGATGTGGTGGGTGGTACTGGAGAAATGTTCAGTGTAGGGATAATTATTTCCCACTACTAGGAAAGACCCTTCTGTGGATTTTACCCAGGATCCCTAACCAGTCTTGTTGATGAACCAGATATTCTTCCTGTCCTTATATGAGTGCCACATCCTGGTACCTATAATCCTTTCAGGTATTTTTTTCTCTAGGTCTTAGGTAATTCCTTCTCATGCCCAATACTCAGTTCAGTTCTCCAGGGGATTCTCTGGGGATACACATAATTCTCCGTATTTGTTCATCCTTCTCCTCTCTAGTACTTTCTTCTTTTAATGCCTTGCTCTGCCTCTCAGTCTCAATATCTCAACTCATAGGGCCCATCAAACTCCATCTGTCCTGGAGACACTTCATTTTTTGTCCTGTCTTTCAAGGATCTTCATTAACTGACATTCAGTGTCTTGAAAACTATTTATATATACAAAGATTTTATTTACCCACTTGACAGAGAGAGAGAGAGATCACAAGCAGGCAGAGAGGCAGGCAGAGAGAGAGGAGGAAGCAGGCTCCCTGCTGAGCAGGGACCCCCACCCCCCATGCAGGCCTCGATCCCGGGACCCTGAGATCATGACCTGAGCTGAAGGCAGAGGCTTTAACCCACTGAGCTACCCAGGCACTCTATTGCTTTTTATATTGTCTCTTTTTGGGTTGCTCTCTGAAAGAGAAGCAAAACACATAAGTGAAGCATTGAAAAAGAGTCTAAAACACTTTATGATGGAGGACTGTACAAAATATTTTTTTTCATTTTATACCTCTCAAATTAGCACATATGTTTATTTATTATTATCATTACTATTATTATTATTATTATTATTTGCCCCAGGGGTACAGGTCTGTGAATCATCAGGCTTACACCTTTCACAGCACTCGCCATAGCACAAACCCTCCCCAGTGTCCATAACCCATCCACCCTATCCCTACACTCTCACGCCCCAGAAGGAGCTATAGTACTCTTTATTTTTTATTCAATAAGTAATAGACTTTTTAAAGAAAACAGTATTTACAAATAGATGGAAATTATATTTTATTTTATTTTTTTTAATTATTTGCCCTAGGGGTACAGGTCTGTGAATCATCAGGCTTACACCTTTCACAGCATTCACCAAAGCACAAACCCTCCCCAATGTCCATAACCCATCCACCCTGTCCCTAC